>WNWK01000515.1:90000-100000 GCA_009830355.1 Cherax destructor | reverse complement strand
TAACACTGAAGAGGGTACTGTATTGCGACGTTAACACTTGTTAACACTGAAGAGGGTACTGTATTGCGATGTTAACACTTGTTGACACTGAAGAGGGTATTGTATTGAAATGTTAACACTTGTTAACACTGAAGAGGGTACTGTATTGCGACGTTAACACTTGTTAACACTGAAGAGGGTACTGTATTGCGATGTTAACACTTGTTGACACTGAAGAGGGTATTGTATTGAAATGTTAACACTTGTTAACACTGAAGAGGGTACTGTATTGCGACGTTAACACTTGTTAACACTGAAGAGGGTACTGTATTGCGATGTTAACACTTGTTGACACTGAAGAGGGTATTGTATTGAAATGTTAACACTTGTTAACACTGAAGAGGGTACTGTATTGCGACGTTAACACTTGTTAACACTGAAGAGGGTACTGTATTGCGATGTTAACACTTGTTGACACTGAAGAGGGTATTGTATTGAAGTTAACACTTGTTAACACTGAAGAGGGTACTGTATTGCGACGTTAACACTTGTTAACACTGAAGAGGGTACTGTATTGCGATGTTAACACTTGTTGACACTGAAGAGGGTATTGTATTGAAATGTTAACACTTGTTAACACTGAAGAGGGTACTGTATTGCGACGTTAACACTGAAGAGGGTACTGTATTGCGATGTTAACACTTGTTGACACTGAAGAGGGTACTGAATTGCGACGTTAACACTTGTTAACACTGAAGAGGGTACTGTAGTGCGACGTTAACACTTGTTAACACTGAAGAGGGTACTGTATTGCGATGTTAACACTTGTTGACACTGAAGAGGGTACTGTATTGCGACGTTAACACTTGTTAACACTGAAGAGGGTACTGTATTGCGATGTTAACACTTGTTAACACTGAAGAGGGTACTGTATTGCGATGTTAACACTTGTTGACACTGAAGAGGGTACTGTATTGCGACGTTAACACTTGTTAACACTGAAGAGGGTACTGTATTGCGATGTTAACACTTGTTGACACTGAAGAGAGTACTGTATTGCGATGTTAACACTTGTTAACACTGAAGAGGGTATTGTATTGCGACGTTAACACTTGTTAACACTGAAGAGGGTATTGTATTGCGATGTTAACACTTGTTGACACTGAAGAGGGTACTGTATTGCGATGTTAACACTTGTTAACACTGAAGAGGGTACTGTATTGCGATGTTAACACTTGTTGACACTGAAGAGGGTACTGTATTGCGATGTTAACACTTGTTGACACTGAAGAGGGTACTGTATTGCGATGTTAACACTTGTTAACACTGAAGAGGGTACTGTATTGCGATGTTAACACTTGTTAGTTGTAGATATTCACGATGAAAGTAAAGTATCCCCACTAGTGGCTTCGTTAGTCCTAATGATTAGGACTAAATCAATTACTCGTTGTGAAACCTTTGCTTAAGTATTTGTCTTGAATTCTATTCTGTCATGTATGTACACAATAGTACTGGTCCTAGTACTGACCCTTGTGGAACCCCACTCGTCACACTCGCCCGTTCCGACACTCTTCCCGAACAATAACGCGTTGTTTCCTTCCTGTTAAGTATTCTTTGATCCATTGTAGTACAAACGTGTGTGTGTCGTGTTGGTAACACGACAGAGACACATATACGCGCTGCAACTTCAACACCAGTAATCATAAACACATGGGTCATTAACCCTGACCTTCGTGTACCCATGTACTCTCGCTCAACCATACATACGATGGATCTCGACTGCACGAACTAGCAGTTTCAGTGGTAAAATTTAGATTAATTCCTCACTTCACCTGAACACTAACTGTTGAAGGTGCGGGAGGTTATCGCCTGGACCTTGTCCTGTCCAGATCTGGTTGCTGACCCGTTTAGTCAATATATTGGTGCTTCCAGCATGAACAACGCACCTCGACCCATCAAAAACCTGTATGTGTCACTGTGAAGTGTTTGTTTACGTTTATGTAGTCTCGGAAGAGCTGTGCTTATGTTGTCTTGATAGTGCTGAAAACTGGCCACAAAATATATCGTAGAAGAGTTAAATAATTAATACAATATAAGTTTCCGGTGGATGTTATATTTACAACGCCATCTTCCATAACATTCCAGCATTGCAGTCTTTTGGTAAAAAAAAAAATCTGGTTTTCATTGGCTATCTCCTCTTCCCAGGTTTGCAATTATAGCCTTTTGAGCACCTCTTGAGCGCCTCTTGAGTGCCTCTTTCCTCTTGAGTGGGTCAACAATACTTTCCTTGCCTATTTTTTCCTTGTGTGGCCATATATGCGGTTCAAGTGTCACCTGTCGTCTTAATTAACCAAGACATCAGCGTTTTCACACTTTCTTTAATTTTCGTGTTTAACGTTGACAAAATACCTGACTGGTATATAATACTGACAACAAGAAGAATTAAGATACATGTGCAACATCTGGGTATCTTAAGTGTAGACGTTTCGCCCTCCAATGACCTCATTCTCACCTCCCAACCTGACAAGATGTCATTTCGTAGTTAGGTAAAATTGGTCAGGAAACAGGACAAGCGTTTCCTGACGCGGGTCTTAGTCATATGATGACCCGCAGCTGGAGCTTTTGGTCATCTGGCAGAGACCTTCCACTGGCTTACCCGTCAACATCTTTAAAAAATAAGATTTTTGTAGTGCTGCATTTTACCTCCCAGTATCTCTACTTACGCTTCTGCCTGTTCTGAGAGTTACCTGTCCATGTTTGTTTTCAGTGTGTGTGTGTGTGTATGTATGTGTGTGTGTGTGTATGTATGTATGTGTGTGTGTGTGTGTGTGTGTGTGTGTGTGTGTGTGTGTGTGTGTGTGTGTGTGTGTGTGAGTGAATGAGGTATCACCAGCGACTGATGGTCTGTCAGACTCGACCATAACGTCTGGTATTGATCGTGTCCTGTCCTACCAGAGACCTTGACAGTGCGGATACCAACCTTATGCTTCATCCTCCCTGCCCCCACACATATATATCGCCTGATTCATATTAATGTGTCATTGTATTTTGTATTATGTAATATTGTTCGGTATTATGTCATATTCCAGAATATTTCCTAAAGATGGTGATGGCATTATCACCGAAACGTCTAATTATCCAACAATAAATATTTCAAGATGTTAGTTTCTTCTTGAAGGTTATTTATATCCCCAACCCTTGTTCCCCTGATAGATTAATATAAATAACAAAAAAAGGCACAATACCGTGACTGGAACAATACACACACAACCCGCACTTCTACTACTACCTCCATTATTACCCCACTCTCTTGTGCCCTCCCCTGTCTGCCTGCCTATATATACCCCTTCCACCTGTTCTGTGTGTTAGTGTGACTTTGTAAATGGTCCAAGTCGGACCGAAACGTCGTCGTAAGCTCCTCTCTTTTTATATGTGCGGGTTGTGTGTGTATAGATTAATATATCTGTATAACACAAGCCTTCACGGGTCTTCAGTTTTCCTCTTCATCCGGGACTGCAGAGTTAAGATAAAAGCTGTCTTCAACAAATCTTTCATGGAACAGTCCTCTAAACAGTTCATAGTGCTCCAGTGTGGTGATGTTGCCAGGAATATCCACCGGGTGCTTGCTAGAAGCAATATCAGTGTCTCCACCATGAACACATTCTCCATCAAAGACCTCACTAGGAAGTGAAGTCCCACACCTGTAACTTCTACAACAGGCGTCTACACCATTCCGTGTAGTCTGTCCCAAGATATATGTAGGGGGGAAACAGTCAGAAATCTATCGCCTAAGTGTACATGGAATTGCCTGCAAGAGGGACGACCTAGAGAACGCCTGTGTCCTCCACAGAAACTCAACGGGATGTTTGACGAGGTGCACTGAGACACAACTCGTCCTCACTGAACGTGATCTTAGCCACCGACGATGTCTAGAAGCCTCGCTAATCACCGTCACCGACGATGTCTAGAAGCCTCGCTAATCACCGTCACCAACGATGTCTAGAAGCCTCGCTAATCACCGTCACCAACGATGTCTAGAAGCCTCGCTAATCACCGTCACCAACGATGTCTAGAAGCCTCGCTAATCACCATCGCAGATAATGTCTAGAAGATGAAAGTAAGACGCATGTGCAACAGTTAGGTATCTTTATTCTGAAACGTTTCGCGTATAGAGTAGGCATCTTCAGTCGAGTACAGAGGAGTTTGCAAAAGCAGCAGGGATGAGATAATGTAATCAGTCCATCACCCTTGAAGACGTAATTTTGAGGTGGTCAGTCCCTCAGCTTGCCTTTCAGATGTCTAGAAGCCTCGCTAATCACCCTCACAGACACTGTGAAATATAATACATGAAGCTACAAAATTTCAAAAACACTGAGATATATGATACTCAGCCAGGCTAAGCCCAACCTACCTCACAACACAGGACTCCCGTAACCTCTAGGCTACTTGACGCCATCTGATAAACCCTCACTTTCGTCAGGTTCCTGCTGCATATAACACCTCACGTCTAGACTACTTTCATTATGTAAATAATTTAAAAACCCGACAAGTTGAAAAATGAGACACTTGTGTAATACGATTGATGGACTGAACACATCGACTCCAGGCTGGGGGACTGATTACCTCAAACTACTCATCTTTCACCGTTCATCTCTGTACCGGACTGAGGAATCCTCTTGTTGGCGAAACGTTTCCACAAAAATTCCCAAATGTTGTAAAAGTGTCTTAATTCTTCAACAGTCGAAGAAGTTAAAGGAAACGTTTAGCCACTCATGACGAAACGTTTCCCATATTAAATGTCCTGAAATGTACACAAGTGTCGTCTTCCATAGTTTGACGTTATCACCAGATCAATTACAAGCAACACCTGACCTTTTTCCCGGCAACACAGACAGTCCTCCGATGACCTTCCCCAGCACCAAGCTAGTTGTCAAGGACAGATTCAGCTGACTTTGCTTAGAATCTGCCCTGAATGTCCTCATAAGAACATAAGAACATAAGAATGGAGGAACACTGCAGAAGGCCTACTGGCCCATACAAGGCAGGTCCTTATCAAAACCACCACTACCTAAGAATTTACTCCTGTACTCACGACACTAATCAAACCCAGCCCCTCCCACTCATATATTTGTCCAATCTCTTTTTAAAGCCACCCAAGGTCCTAGCCTCTATCACCCTACTCGGAAGATTGTTCCACGCATCTACAACTCTGTTCGAAAACCAGTACTTGCCTATGTCCTTTCTAAATCTAAATTTATCCAATTTAAATCCGTTATTTCTCGTTCTTACTTGGTTCGATATCCTCAGTATTTTATTAATATCTCCTTTGTTTATGCCCATCATCCACTTGTACACCTCGATGATATCTCCCTCATTCTACGTCTCTCCAGAGAGTGGAGATTCAATGCTCTAAGTCTATCTTCATACGGGAGATTTCTTATACTGTAAATCATTTTAGTCATTCTTCTTTGTATGTTCTCCAATGAATCTATATCCATCCTGTAGTAAGGAGACCAAAACTGAGCTGCATAATCCAAATGAGGTCTCACTAGTGATGTATAGAGCTGTAAAATAACTTTTGGACTTCTGTTGCTTATACTTCTTGAAATAAATCCTAGTAATCTGTTAGCCTTATTGCGCACACTTAGGCACTGTTGTCTTGGCTTTAGATTTCTGCTTACCATGACTCCAAGTCTTTTCACATTCTGTATGATCAAGCTCAACTTCACCTAGTTTATAAATTCGAGGGATATTTTCATTACCAACGACAAGCACCTTACACTTGTCCACATTGAACTTCATCTGCCACTTTTCAGACCAAGACATTAATTTATCCAAATCCTCCTGGAGTTCACTGTTATCCTCCTCAGAATGAATTATACGGCCTATTTTTGTATCATCAGCAAATTTACTCATGTCACTTGCAATTCCTTCATCAAGGTCATTAATGTAAATTATGAACAACAATGGGCCCAAAACTGATCCTTGTGGAACGCCACTAGTGACAAATCCCCATTCAGATTTGACCCCATTAATGGAAACTCTCTGCTTTCTATTGGTAAGCCATGCCTCTATCCATGCTAGAACTTTACCTCCTATACCATGAGCTGCCACCTTTCTTAAGAGTCTCTTGTGAGGTACTCTATCGAAGGCCTTACTGAAATCCAAGTAAACTATATCATATTCTTTATCACTGTCTACTGCCTCAAATGTTTTATTGAAAAACGTCAGTAAATTTGTCAGGCAGGAACGACCTCTCGTAAACCCATGCTGAGATTCATTAATCAAATTATGTTCTTCAAGGTGACTTCTGATAATATCAGCTATAATTGATTCTAATAATTTGCCTACTATAGACGTGAGGCTTATTGGACGGTAATTTGATGGAATGGACTTATCCCCTGATTTGAATATAGGAACTACATTAGCTATCTTCCACATCTCTGGCACAACACCAGTTAGGATGGACGTATTAAACACATTCGTTAATGGCTGACTAAGTTCCATTTTGCATTCTTTAAGTACCCTGGAAAACAACTCGTCGGGTCCAGGGGACTTATTTTGCTTCAGTTTATCTATTTGTTTGATAACCATATCCCTCGTGACAGTAATATTAGTTAATTTGAATTCTTCAGGAACTGAATAATTGTTAATTTCTGGAATCTCATTTACGTCCTCACTAGCACCATCACCTAGAAATCCAGCTCATTCTTAATTTCAGAAAAATAAAATGGTCAAACTTATTATCGCAAGATGCGACACTCTTATACTGTGAAGAATTACAGAGGTACAATAGAGTGATTGAAGCAATACACACATGACCTCCACAGAAGCCTGCTGCAGTGTTCCTACCTTCTTATCTTCAACAACTGCAGGTGATATCACGTCTGCTCATTGTATATATGCTTTCTTTGTACATATCTCAGTGTGAATTGATAAAGTTTCTAGTGGACGAAAGTTCTTGTCAGTAAATTACCATAAACAGCATATAGTGTTTTCTTAACCTGCTTGGGGTGTTCCACTGTTGTTATATAGCGCCTCTGTCCACTCAGGAGTTTCCGGGGTTGAGTTATAATGGGAAGAAGAATTTGACATGTACAACATCTGGGTATCTTTATTGTAGACGTTTCGCCCTCCAGTATCTTTATCAATACAAATTCAAGAACATAATGGGAAGACTATATACATAATATGAGGTAATCCGTCGCTCAGCCTTGGAGGTGAAGAGTACCGTAGTATTCAACTAGTGTTCTTCATTAACTCCAAGGTTGAGCGACTGATTACCTCATCTTTCGTATATAGTTCTACAGTCTTCCCATTATGTCCTTGAATTTGTATTGATAAAGCCACTGGAGGGCGAAACGTCTACAATTAAGATACCCAGATGTTGCACATGTCTTAATTCTTGTTGTTGTCAGTATTATATACCATTCATGTATTTTGGGAAGGTTGACCACTAGCAGCTAAGACTTGTAGGGAATCAGTGGTATAAGCATTTTATTTTCTTATTTTTTTTCCTGTAGCTCCTTGTTGTTTTCCCTTCTTTTTTTCTCTTTCCCTCCTTCCCTCCTTCCCTCCTTCCCTCTCTCCATCTCTCCTCGTTTTCCCTTTTCTTTTGTCTTTTCCTGGGGGTCCTTCTGGCCTGGTATCTGCGGGAGGCAATACTGACTTGCATCACAAGAGGTTCTGAACCCTGACCTTCAGACCGTATGTTCACCTGTTGCCTCCGTCCCACCTGTTGCCACCTTCCCACTTGTTGCCATCTGTTGCTTGCGCCCCACCTGTTGCCATCTGTTGCATGCACGCTTGTTGCCGAGGCTTCTTAACGGCCACTTGTGGCCGGGGGAGAGGCACGTGTGTCTCGTAATAGAATTAACAGAGTCTCTCCTACCTCCCTGCCTTCACACTCTTAATATAATTAACCTCTTATATTTATCAGAGATTCTGTCGTTTGTTATTGGTGGTTAATTATCAGTTTGTTGGCTGATTGGTTAATTGGGTTTCAAGCTTATGAAAGACACTTGGGTCTCTAAGGCACCTCGTAACCCTTTCAGCACCAGACAAGAATACTTTAATCCTAGAAAATGGAAAATTAATATACATCTCATTGTATATATGTGATCGATTGTGTCGTCTTGTTTGTGTTTTCTTTATAAATGAACAGGTAAATGCCACAAACATGATTGTATATTTCGGTCTCACAGACCCTCTTCGGGAGGGTGCGGTCCACTGTAGGGGATGGTCCAGGACTGGGTGAAACATCTATCCATAGTCGATTCTGGGAAGGGGTGGGGAAGGTCACCGTTCCCAGACAAGGCCTCCCGGGTGATGGTCTGATCAAGCAGGTTGTTGGTGCTGGCAGAAGGCAGTGCACCTTCACCTATTCTCTCTTTACAAAGGGGTGCCTTGATGTAGGTTAAGGACACTTGTTCGAAGGAACTGGAGTTCCTTCCTATTCTAACCTGATTGCTTCCCATTTCCCAGGTGATGTATGACCCGATAATAATAATAATATTAGTATTATTACTACTACTGCTGCTGCTGCTGCTGCTGCTGCTGCTGCTGCTGCTACTGCTACTGCTACTACTACTACTACTACTACTACTACTACTACTACTAATAATAATAATAATAATAATAATAATAACTATAAAATATGAATAATTATTAATAGTATAAAATATAAAATAATTTTCTTCTCTATGCTCAGTTTACCATCAATTTTTATAGTTGTTATTAAGGATTATGTTTTCTTTTGCAGTAATTATTTTAATCAAGACTGTAAGGTTATGTTAGGTAAGGTTATGTTAAGTTAGGTTAGGTAAGGTTAGGTTAGGTTATTTTAAGTTATGTTATGGCCATCATAAGACGGTCAGTTACGAGGGTGCCTTCACGAAATTCAACTTCAATAACAAAAACTTAGAGTGGGATTAAATCAACCATGTCTTAAATGGAACAAGCTGGGACGATATCCTTAACAATACAGATCCGAACCTTTGCCTAGAAAAATAACTCTGTGGCACTTGAGGTATACTCAAGGCACATTCCTTTAAGAAAAAGGGATGAGAAGATGTAAACTAGAGAGACGCTCCTTATACAGGGGAAGGCAAAGAATCACAGAGCTCCTGAAAGGGGCCAGTATATCTGAAATACGAGGGAGACACTGGTCAGAGAAATAGCAAATATCGAACGTAAGCTTAAGGAATCATACAGTTAAAGAGAAACTCAGAAAGAACTTAAAGCCATCAATTAAATTGAAAAAAATTATTTTCTTATGCCAAATCTAAGGCAAAAATAACATCCAGTATTTGACCCCTGGTCACAGACCGGGCCGTGGGGGCGTTGACCCCCGGAACTCTCTCCAGGTAAAGTCTCTCCAGGTAGATGTGATGGGACTTACATAGATGACAACAAAGAAATGAGTGAGATATTGAAGTTCCAATGTAACTCATTGTTTAGCGAGCCCTTAACCAGACTAAGGGAAGGAAGGAGCACAGTGTTATGAGGGAGGGAAGGAAGGAGCACAGTGTTATGAGGGAGGGAAGGAAGGAGCACAGTGTTATGAGGGAGGGAAGGAGGGAGCACTGTGTTATTAGGGAGGAAAGGAAGGAGCACTGTGTTATGAGGGAGGGAAGGAGGGAGCACTGTGTTATGAGGGAGGGAAGGAAGGAGCACAGTGTTATGAGGGAGGGAAGGAGGGAGCACAGTGTTATGAGGGAGGGAAGGAGGGAGCACAGTGTTATGAGGAAGGGAAGGAAGGAGCACAGTGTTATGAGGGAGGGAAGGAGGGAGCACAGTGTTATGAGGGAGGGAAGGAGGGAGCACAGTGTTATGAGGGAGGGAAGGAGGGAGCACAGTGTTATGAGGGAGGGAAGGAAGGAGCACAGTGTTATGAGGGAGGGAAGGAAGGAGCACAGTGTTATGAGGGATGGAAGGAGGGAGCACAGTGTTATGAGGGAGGGAAGGAAGGAGCACAGTGTTATGAGGGAGGGAAGGAGGGAACACAGTGTTATGAGGGAGG
>WNWK01000515.1:0-87500 GCA_009830355.1 Cherax destructor | reverse complement strand
ACAGTATCTTCTGACTAGTGCCATACATAACGTGTTTGTTGTTGCAGTGAGTGCAGGTGAGGTCAGGTAAAGCAGAGCTCTACATCAATGCTTGTTGAATTAAACGCTTGTGTATCACCTGTGTATAATAATAATTATTATTATTTTACAAGTACATGATACAACTTATACAGACCATAGCTGATATCAGTGACATGTTGTATAGAAAGCCTCTTGTTATGCAGAGCATTTCGGCCAAATTTGGTTAATTTTGTCCCCCCAGGATGGGACCCACACCAGTCGACTAACACCCAGGTACCTATTTTACTGCTAGGTGAACATGGACAGCAGGTGTCTTAAGGAAACACGTCCTAATGTGTCCACCCGTACCGGGGATCGACACCCGGACCTCAGTGTTTAAACTGAGTGCGCTACCAACCGAGCTACGGGACACCTATCTTTATTGGCGAGATGTTTCGCCCTCGAAGTAGGTTTTTTTTTCAATGTAATTAATAAGTCCGAGGCGAAAGGGGTTAGGTGTCGTCAGTGTGCGGCGGAGTTTGCTTGGAGATGAAATTTTATAGGTGATCAGTCCCTTAGCCTTGGTGAATCTAATACAGAAATTTGAGGACAGAGACTTTGTTACTCGAGTCACTGAAAAAAGGGGTAAGGTGCAGCAGTTGAAGACTTCGTCATAAGTGGGCACGACCAACTAGTGAAAGTAGGTCTTGTCTGTAAGGTGGACCAGATGTCAGCAGTGGAGTTATAGAAGATATTCCTTTATATATAGTGCTCGTGCGGCCAGCAGTAACAGCCTGGTTGATCAGACCCTGATCCACCACGAGGCCTGGTCTCAGACCGAGCCGCGGGAGCGTTGACCCCCGAAACCCTCTCCAGGTAAACTCCAGGTATATCAAAGATATCTTCCCTGGCAGACAAGTATCTTTCTCTCGTCCCTGCCTTCCCCTTGTATATATTGACTGGCACCCTTACCTTCGTGTGTCAGTGTCTGACTAGTTAATGGTCCAAGTCGGACCGAAACGTCCGTCTTGCCTAAATCTAAAAAACCCTCTCCGGTATCTTCCATGCTTACTAGTTCTTGGTATTTTGTGATTGAGGTCTGATATACTGTTTTTATGGTGGTTGTTCACTCAGAGGATGAGTGGCACTGTCTAATACTGTCTTGTGGTATGCTCACTCAGGATGAGTGGCACTGTCCAGTACTGTCTTCTTGGTGGTATGTTCACTCACAAAATGAGTGGCACTGTCCAGTACTGTCTTCTTGGTGGTATGTTCACTCACATGATGAGTGGCACTGTCCAGTACTGCCTTCTTGGTGGTATGTTCACTCACAATGAGTGGCACTGTCCAGTACTGTCTTGGTGGTATGTTCATTCGCAGAATGAGTGGCACTGTCCAGTATAGTACTGTCTTCTTGGTGGTATGCTCACTCAGAGGATGAGTGGCACTGTCCAGTATTGTCTTCTTGGTGGTATGTTCACTCACAGAATGAGTGGCACTGTCCAGTACTATCTTTTTGGTTCTATGTTCACTCACAGGATGAGTGGCACTGTCCAGTACTGTCTTCTTGGTGGTATGTTCACTCACAGAATGAATGGCACTGTCCGGTATTGTCTTCTTGGTGCTATGTTCACTCACAGGATGAGTGGCACTGTCCAGTACTGTCTTCTTGGTGGTATGTTCACTCACAGAATGAATGGCACTGTCCGGTATTGTCTTCTTGGTGCTATGTTCACTCACAGGATGAGTGGCACTGTTCAGTACTGTCTTCTTGGTGGTATGTTCACTCACAGAATGAGTGGCACTGTCCAGTACTGTCTTCGTGGTGTTATGTTCACTCACAGGATGAATGGCACTGTCCAGCACTTTCTTGGTGGTATGTTCACTCACAGGATGAATGGCACTGTCCAGCACTTTCTTGGTGGTATGTTCACTCACAGAATGAGTGGCACTGTCCAGTACATTCTTGGTGGTATGTTCACTCACAGGATGAGTGGCACTGTCCAGCAGTCTTCACATTGGTATGTTTACGGCAGCTTCCTTTATCTGTTCCAGTGACAAGGTAGGCAGAATGACAACCAGGCTGACAGATAGACAGACAGGCAATCAGGCAGACTGTCAGGAAGATAGACAGGCAAATAGACTAGCCCAAAGAAAGGAAGGGCGGGGAAGATATACTTGTGTTTTCACTAGCGCCCCCTGACCGGAGATACGCATGAGAACCTTCAAATATACGCATCGGGAATAATAAATATACGCATTAGAAACGTTAAATATACCCTCAGGAACACTGAATATACGCCATGGAAAGTTAAATATACGCTTTGGGAACGCTAAATACACCGTAAACATAGTATACAGACTGAATATATTATATACACTGGAAATGTATACATGTTATCTTGAGTATTGGTTGGTTTTGAGAAGAATCTGTCTTATATAGCCCAGTAGGGCTACTGCAGTGTTCCTTCATTCTTAAGAGGATGAATGATCCCACTGACTAACTTAATCTTGAATCCAAGTATTGTCTCTCAACTGCTTTGTGAGATTCTTTCTCCACTAGTTGGTCAGATAAAATATAGCAGGATAATAGCAGGCAAGGATCGTACCTTGAACCCAGTTCCACCCTATCCTGCTCTTCTCTACTCTCCCCCTCCTACTACAATTAAACATGGCAGGTACAATAACCTTGAACACTAGCACATACAACACTAACCGAACACTAGCAGCGGGTACAACACTAACAGAACACTGCAGGTACAACACTAACCGAACACTAGCAGCAGGTACAACACTCACCGAACACTAGCAGCAGGTACAACACTACCAGAACACTAGCAGCAGGTACAACACTACTGAACACTAGCAGCAGGTACAACACTCACCGAACACTAGCAGCGGTACAACACTCACCTGAACACTAGCAGCAGGTACAACACTCACATGAACACTAGCAGCAGGTACAACACTCACATGAACACTAGCAGCAGGTACAACACTCACCTGAACACTAGCAGCAGGTACAACACTACAGAACACTAGCAGGGTCAACACTACGAACACTAGCAGCAGGTACAACACTCACATGAACACTAGCAGCAGGTACAACACTACCGAACACTAGCAGCAGGTACAACACTACAGAACACTAGCAGCAGGTACAACACTACGAACACTCAGGTCAACACTCCGAACACTAGCAGCAGGTACAACACTCACATGAACACTAGCAGCAGGTACAACACTCACATGAACACTAGCAGCAGGTACAACACTACATGAACACTAGCAGCAGGTACAACACTCACCTGAACACTAGCAGCAGGTACAACACTCACCAGAACACTAGCAGCAGGTACAACACTCACCAGAACACTAGCAGCGGTACAACACTCACCAGAACACTAGCAGCAGGTACAACACTCACATGAACACTAGCAGCAGGGTACAACACTCACCTGAACACTAGCAGCAGGTACAACACTCACCAGAACACTAGCAGCAGGTACAACACTCACCAGAACACTAGCAGCAGGTACAACACTCACCTGAACACTAGCAGCAGGTACAACACTCACCAGAACACTAGCAGCGGTACAACACTCACTCAGAACACTAGCAGCGGTACAACACTCACAGAACACTAGCAGCGGGTACAACACTCACCAGAACACTAGCAGCAGGTACAACACTCACCTGAACACTAGCAGCAGGTACAACACTCACCTGAACACTAGCAGCGGTACAACACTCACCAGACACTGCAGGTCACATCACAGAAATCACGACAACTACGAACATAGCACAACAACTCACAGAACATAGCAGCAGGTAAAATCAGAACATGAGGGTCAACCTCCCACACTCACCCTCCCTCCTAACATACAGAACATGGGTAAACTACAGCACTAGCAGCATACAACACTACAGAACACTAGCAGCAGGTACAACACTAACAGAACACTAGCAGCGGTACAACACTACCGAACACTAGCAGCAGGTACAACACTCACCGAACACTAGCAGCGGTACAACACTCACCAGAACACTAGCAGCAGGTACAACACTCACCGAACACTAGCAGCAGGTACAACACTCACCAGAACACTAGCAGCGGTACAACACTCACCGAACACTAGCAGCGGACAACACTCCCGAACACTAGCAGCAGGTACAACACTCACAGAACACTAGCAGCAGGTTACAACACTCACCAGAACACTAGCAGCGACAACCTCACCGAACCGCAGGGTCAACACTCACCGAACACTAGCAGCGGTCAACACTACGAACACTGCAGCGGGTCAACACTCCAGAACACTGCGGGGTACAACACTCACCAGAACACAGCGGCAGATTGACAACACTCACCAGAACACTAGCAGCGGTACAACACTCCAACACTAGCAGCAGGTACAACACTCACCGAACACTAGCAGCGGTACAACACTCACCGAACACTGCAGCAGGTCAACACTCACCAGAACACTGCAGCAGGTACAACACTCACCAGAACACTAGCAGCGGGTCAACACTCACCAGAACACAGCAGCGGTACAACACTCACCAGAACACTAGCAGCAGTACAACACTCACCAGAACACTAGCAGCGGTACAACACTCACCAGAACACTAGCAGCGGTACAACACTCACCAGAACACTAGCGCAGGTTAAACACTCACCAGAACACTAGCAGCAGGTACAACACTCACCAGAACACTAGCAGCGGGTACAACACTCACCAGAACACTAGCAGCAGTACAACACTCACCAGAACACTAGCAGCAGGTACAACACTCCCTGAACACTAGCAGCAGGTACAACACTCCCAGAACACTAGCAGCAGGTACAACACTCACCAGAACACTAGCAGCAGGTACAACACTCACCAGAACACTAGCAGCGGTACAACACTCACCAGAACACTAGCAGCAGGTACAACACCACAGAACACTAGCAGCAGGACAACACTCACCAGAACACTAGCAGCAGGTACAACACTCACCAGAACACTAGCAGCGGGTACAACACTCACCAGAACACTAGCAGCAGGTACAACACTCACCAGAACACTAGCAGCAGGTACAACACTCACCAGAACACTAGCAGCAGGTACAACACTCCCGAACACTAGCAGCAGGTACAACACTCACCGAACACTAGCAGCGGTACAACACTACCAGAACACTAGCAGCAGGTACAACACTCACCAGAACACTAGCAGCAGGTACAACACTCACCAGAACACTAGCAGGGTACAACACTCACCAGAACACTAGCAGCAGGTAAACACTCAGAACACTAGCATAACCGAACACTAGGTACAACACCACCAGAACACTGCAGCAGGTCAACACCACAGAACACTAGCAGCGGTCAACACCACCGAACACTAGCAGCGGTCACCACCAGAACACTGCAGCAGGTACAACACTACCAACACTAGCAGCGGTACAACACTCACCAACACTAGCAGCGACAACACTCACCAGAACACTAGCAGCAGGTACAACACCACCAGAACACTAGCAGCAGCAACACTCCCGAACACTAGCAGCGGTACAACACTCCCGAACACTAGCAGCGACAACACTCACCAGAACACTAGCAGGTACAACACTCACCGAACACAGCAGACAACACTCACCAGAACACTAGCAGCAGGTCACACTCACGAACACTAGCGTACAACACCCGAACACTAGCGCGGTCAACACTCACCAGAACACTGAGCAGGTACAACACTCACCAGAACACTAGCAGCGGACAACCTCACCAGAACACTAGCAGGGTACAACACTACCAGAACACTGCAGCAGACAACACTCACCAGAACACTAGCAGGATCAACACTCACCAGAACACTAGCAGCGGGTACAACACTCACCAGAACACTAGCAGCAGGTACAACACTCACCAGAACACTAGCAGCGGGTACAACACTCACCAGAACACTAGCAGCAGGTACAACACTCACCAGAACACTAGCAGCAGGTACAACACTCACCAGAACACTAGCAGCGGTACAACACTCACCAGAACACTAGCAGCGGGTACAACACTCACCAGAACACTAGCAGCAGGTACAACACTCACCAGAACACTAGCAGCAGGTACAACACTCACCAGAACACTAGCAGCAGGTACAACACTCACCAGAACACTAGCAGCGGGTACAACACTCACCAGAACACTAGCAGCAGGTACAACACTCACCAGAACACTAGCAGCGGGTACAACACTCACCAGAACACTAGCAGCGGTACAACACTCACCAGAACACTAGCAGCAGGTACAACACTCACCAGAACACTAGCAGCGGGTACAACACTCACCAGAACACTAGCAGCAGATACAACACTCACCAGAACACTAGCAGCAGGTACAACACTCACCAGAACACTGGGCAGCGGAATAGCGGGTACAACACTCACCAGAACACTAGCAGCAGGTACAACACTCACCAGAACACTAGCAGCAGGTACAACACTCACCAGAACACTAGCAGCAGGTACAACACTCACCAGAACACTAGCAGCAGGTACAACACTCACCAGAACACTAGCAGCGGGTACAACACTAACCTGAACACTCACCGAACATAGCAGATACAACACTCACCAGAACACTAGCAGCAGATACAACACTCACCAGAACACTAGCAGCGGGTACAACACTCACCAGAACACTAGCAGAGGTACAACACTCACCAGAACACTAGCAGCGGGTACAACACTCTCCAGAACACTAGCAGCAGGTACCTGAGCAGTGGCAGCCACTTAAGGTGATGTTCTTCAACGTCATGGTTGTGGAGCCGGTCACTCGTCCCTTTGTATGTTAATCAACACTTCTCCATTTTCAAATTTATGGCCGATTTCCTTTTTATCTTCCTTCTGTTGAAACAACTTTTAATAGTTTAATCCTCCTCCTCCTCTTCCTTATACTTTCTCTTGTTTTCTTCTCTTTCGTATAAGTATGTGTGTATGTACGGCTTCATGTATGCCTGTCTGTATGTATGTATAACTATACGTATAGTTATTTGTGTAGCTGCAGGTATTATTGGACGGAGGGCCCGGGTTCGATTCCCGGCAGGTGGAAACATTTCGACGTGTTTCCTTACACCTGTTGTCCTGTTCACCTAGCAAATAGGTACCTGGGTTGTTAGTCGACCGGTGTTGGTGGCATCCTGGGGGACAAGATTAAGGACCACAATGGAAATAAGACAGACAGTCCTCGATGATTCACTGACTTTCTTGGGTTATCCTGGGTGGCTAACCCTCCGGGGTTAAAAATCCGAAGAAATCTTATCTTATCTTGTCTGTGTGTATGTTTGTATCTCTGCATTGTATGACTTACATGTATTATTCCATACATATGTGGTTTATGTGGTTTTTCTAACCTATTTGGTTATCTAATTCAGGTTTTTAAATTAATATTAGAGTACTGAGTGGGGAAAATAATTTTTTTGTATTCTCTCTCTCTCTCTCTCTCTCTCTCTCTCTCTCTCTCTCTCTCTCTCTCTCTCTCTCTCTCTCTCTCTCTCTGTCTTTCTCTTCTGTTAGAATAAGATGATAAATGATGGTAGGAAATTCAGAGGAAAAGAATAATACGAACACAGATAATAGGTAAGAAAAAGTTTGAGGAATTGAACAGCAATAAGAGAGAGCGAGAGATAGTCACGATGATGAAAGTAACCATGTCAAGGATTCTCTCTCTCTCTCTCTCTCTCTCTCTCTCTCTCTCTCTCTCTCTCTCTCTCTCTCTTATCTATCTAAAACAGTGTTGAATTGCATCGTGAGGTGACTGTTGCTTTGTGTGTAATTATCGTGTGATTGATGGAGAGTATAATGGATTTGTGATTTGTGTGAGTGTGTGTGTGTGTACTCACCTATTTGTACTCACCTATTTGTGGTTGCAGGGGTCGAGTCATAGCTCCTGGCCCCGCCTCTTCACTGATTGCTACTAGGTCCTCTCTCTCCCTGCTCCATGAGCTTTATCAAACCTAGTCTTAAAACTATGTATGGTTCCTGCCTCCACTATGTCGCTTTCTAAGCTATTCCACTTCCTGACAACTCTATGACTGAAGAAATACTTCCTAACATCCCTTTGACTCATAGGAGTCTAGTCTTCAACTTCCAATTATGACCCCTTGTTTCTGTGTCCCCTCTCTGGAACATCTTGTCTCTGTCCACCTTATCTATTCCTCGCAGTATTTTATATGTCGTTATCATGTCTCCCCTAACCCTCCTGTCCTCTAGTGTCGTGTGTGTGTGTGTGTGTGTGTGTGTGTGAGTGTGTGTGTGTGTGTGTGTGTGTGTGTGTGTGTGTGTGTGTGTGGTGTGTGTGGTGTGTGTGGTGTGAGTGTGTGTGTGTGTGTGTGTGTGTGTGTGTGTGTGTGTGTGTGTGTGTGTGTGTGAGTGTGTGTGTGTGTGTGTGTGTGTGAGTGTGTGTGTGTGTGTGTGTGTGTGTGTGTGTGTGTGTGTGTGTGTGTGTGAGTGTGTGTGTGTGTGTGTGTGTGTGTGTTTTTTTGTGTGTGTGTGTGTGAGTGTGTGTGTGTGTGTGTGTGTGTGTTTGAGTGTGTGTGTGTGAGTGTGAGTGTGTGTGTGTGTGTGTGTGTGTGTGTTTGTGTGTGTGTGTGTGTGTGTGTGTGTGTGTGTGTGTGTTTGAGTGTGTGTGTGTGTGTTTCTAACAGTAATCACTTGTTGAATAATAAAATGTGTGGGTTATTTGTGTATCGTGTTGTAATGATATATATTATTATATATATAGTTTTTTTATTAACACATCAGCCGTCTCCCACCAAGGCAGCTGACCCGAAAAGAATAAAAACTTTCATCATCATTCACTCCATCACTGTCTTACTAGAGGCGTGCTTACACTACAGTTATAAAACTGCAAAATTAACCCCCCTCCTTCAGAGTGCAGACACTGTACTTCCCATCTCCAGGACTCAAGTCCGGCCTGCCGGTTTCCCTGAATCCCTTCATAAATGTTACCTTGCTCACACTCCAACAGCACGTCAAGTCATAAAAGTTATATATATATATATATATATATATATATATATATATATATATATATATATATATATATATATTATGTCGTGCCGAATAGGTAAAATTGGTCAATTAGCAAGAACTCGTTTAAAATTAAGTCTTTTCTAAAAAATTATCTTATACGTTTAAAGATATATCTTTTTCATTTATGTTAATGTGAAAAATTAATAATTTTGTACCAAAAGAACCTTAGAAAAATTACCTAACCTTATTATAACAAGCGCAATTTAATTTAGCCTAATCCAACTAAATATATTTTAGATACGTTTACAGTAAATTAATAATAAATATAATGAAATATATTTTTTCGTTAGGTTCAGAATGATTTTTGCCTTATTCGGCAAGAAGAGCGTTGCTATTTAAGCCAAAATAGCAAGTTTTACCTATTCGGCACCACACACAAACACACACACGCATATATATATATATATATATATATATATATATATATATATATATATATATATATATATATATATATTTTTTCCAACAAGTGGGCCGTCTCCCACCGAGGCAGGGTGGCCAAAAAAGAAAATACTTTCAGCATCATTCAACACTTTCACCTCACTCATACATAATCACTGTCTTTGCAGAGGCGCTCAGATACGACAGCTGAGAATAGTCCCTCCCAGCTGTCACTATCCCAGACCCCTCCTTTAAAGTGCAGGCATTGTACTTCCCATTTCATATATATATATATATATATATATATATATATATATATATATATATATATATATATATACCTGCTGCCTCTGTGACTGAAGAAGCCTACTGTGTAAGCGAACCATTTCAACAATAAGGATACCTAACTGTTGCACATGTGTCTTAATCATCCCAGTGAGCCACAGGTCACTCTATTTCTGCTAATAATGTACCACAGGTGACTATTTCTTCTGATGTGTCACAAGTCACTATTTCTTCTGATGTGTCACAAGTCACTATTTCTTCTGATGTGTCACAAGTCACTATTTCTTCTGATGTGTCACAAGTCACTATTTCTAACAATCTGTTCTGATATTAAACCTTTACAAAGACGGTGTCAAAGTGTCGTATCTGACACTCTAGTGGTCCTTAGTTCTGACTCTCTACCGAAGGAGGTGCGCTAGTTTTTATTCGGTTTTAAACTAGTTTGGCCCCCCCCTAGTATGAAAGTCTCCTCATATGCTTGTCATAAAGCCCATCTGGTCAATAAATATGCTGCTAGATAAGGGTGATATATTGCCTGTTTCTCGCGAGATGGCGTAGTTACTCCAGAGCTCTTGAAGTTGGTGGACTCGTAAAGGCTCCTCCTGGGGGTGCAGAACTAGCTTCTACTGGAGCATCGTTGCGCCCTGTGCACACCTTTGCTAAGTTATATCCTTAGACTCTATACCAAATTAAAGGTTGTCTCAGTGAGATCTTGTTCCACAGTGTGTGTTTTTCACTGTTATTGGCAGTGTTCTTCTCTGTTATTGACTGTTCTTCACTCTTCTTGCCAGCATACTGTTTGGATTAATTATTATTATTATTATTATTATTATTATTATTATTATTAGTATTATTAGTATTATTATTATTATTGTTATTATTATTATTATTATTATTAGTTTTTATTTGTTTTTTGTTTTATTTATCATTATTTAATATTTTTAATTTATTACTATTGTTATTGAAATTATTATTTTTGTATTTATTTATTATTTTTGTATTTATATATTATTATTATTATTATTATTATTATTATTATTATTATAACCGAGGAAGCGTATGGGTCATAAAGTTCATGGTGAATGGAAGGCAATCAGGTTCGACCTAAGGTTAGGAAGATTGGTCCACTTCCCTGGATCAAGAGCCCTTTGCCTGCATCAAGGTGCTAAATCTACGAACATATAATTTTTTTTAGCTAAGTCCAGGAAAATTTGGAAAACTAACGAGACGTAACTGATGTGTAACTGATGTAAATTTTCACCCAGTGTTTACGTTATTTTCAACCAGTGTTTACGTTATTTTCAACCAGTGTTTACGTTATTTTCAACCAGTGTTTACGTTATTTTCAACCAGTGTTTACGTTATTTTCACCCAGTGTTTACGTTATTTTCACCCAGTGTTTACGTTATTTTCAACCAGTGTTTACGTTATTTTCAACCAGTGTTTACGTTATTTTCAACCAGTGTTTACGTTATTTTCAACCAGTATTTACGTTATTTTCAACCAGTGTTTACGTTATTTTCAACCAGTGTTTACGTTATTTTCAACCAGTGTTTACGTTATTTTCAACCAGTGTTTACGTTATTTTCACCCAGTGTTTATGTTATTTTCACCCAGTGTTTACGTTATTTTCACCCAGTGTTTACGTTATTTTCAACCAGTGTTTACGTTATTTTCAACCAGTGTTTACGTTATTTTCAACCAGTGTTTACGTTATTTTCAACCAGTGTTTACGTTATTTTCACCCAGTGTTTACGTTATTTTCAACCAGTGTTTACGTTATTTTCACCCAGTGTTTACGTTATTTTCACCCAGTGTTTACGTTATTTTCAACCAGTGTTTACGTTATTTTCAACCAGTGTTTACGTCATTTTCCATTTCTTCACAATAATGGTCATAAGAAACTTAGTTAAATATTTCACCAGTAGGTCACCTGGAGTGGCTTCCAGGGGTCATCGTCCCCGATTCTCGGTCCCAGACCAAACCTCCTGGTGGCTGGTCTGATCAACCAGACTGTTGGTACCCGCCGCCCGCAGCACAGCGTACGCACCACAACCCGGCTGATCAGGAACTGTTTTTGAGGAACCTGTCTAGTTTCCTCTTGAAGAGAGCTAGGTGTCCGAGGGAGGGTGTTGAAGAGTCGTGGTTCCTTGACACTTATTGGCTTTTCATTAGAGGTATCTTGCACTGTCTGCCTCTTGTGTTCATATTTAGTGATTTTGGTGTGAAGGTTTGGTAATTATAACAAAATTTTCTAAAGGGGTGAACGGATAAGCCAGCGGAAGGCCTCAGTTAGATGACCAAAAGCTCCGGCTGCAGGTCATCATATGACTAAGATCCGCGTCAGGAAACACTGTTTCAAGACGAACCTAACCTAACCCAACCTTACCTAACTTAACCTAAGGTTTGGTACCACCTCCTCCCGTATCATCCAGGTGTAGATTATGATGTATCTTTCTCGCCTACGTTCTCAGGAGTACAGTTCGAGGGACTTGAAACGGTCCCAGTAATTTAGGTGCTTGACTGAGTTTATACCATCTGTGAAGGTTCGAAAAATACTTTAAATATGCAAGCAGCAAGAGTAGTAACACCATTGCAACTATTGCAACACTACCTGTTGCAACACTACCTGTTGCAATATTATCTGTTGCTATACCTGTTTATTCTTTATGGTAGTGTTGTTAAGCGTTTCCTGTTTTTTGTCGTTATTGCACGTAAATTACTGTAGTTGAAACATCAATAAACATTATAAGCATTTACGAGGCGTCACGAGTCAGGTGTTTTAAGCACTTGCAACATTTCCAGAGAGAGAGAGTGTTGCAGGTAAAAGTGTCCGCTGCTGAAGAACTCACGATTTACTTTGACGTAATGTATACTGAACGCAGACACGAGGACGCAATACGAGAGAATGCGACACGCGAGGACACGAAACGCAAGAACGCGACACGCGAGGACACGAAACGCAAGAATGCGACACGCGAGGGCATATCGTTATAGGTATTCGAAATGGAAACTTTGAATCTACCAGATATGTAATTAGTGTTGTAAGTAAAACACAAGATCCAGGTGAGGTATTATCCTGGGGTTTGTACTGGATATATTGTAAGTTGTACTGGTTTATGACTAAGTTGTACTGGTTTATGACTAAGTTGTACTGGTTTATGACTAAGTTGTACTGGTTTATGACTAAGTTGTACTGGTTTATGACTAAGTTGTACTGGTTTATGACTAAGTTGTACTGGTTTATGACTAAGTTGTACTGGTTTATGACTAAGTTGTACTGGTTTATAATAAGTTGTACTGGTTTATGACAAAGTTGTACTGGTTTATGACTAAGTTGTATTGGTTTATGATAAGTTGTACTGGTTTATAATAAGTTGTACTGGTTTATGACAATGATAAGTTGTACTAGCTTATGACAAGTTGCACAGCTCCAGTACACAATCGCAATTCCTACATGGTCTTGAAACAAAGCAGGGGCACCATGGGCGAAGTCAAAAAACTGTGTATCAACATGCGTGCTCCAAGACTTCTACTATCGGAAGCAAGAAGTGTTGCCGGGGCGTAGAGGTGGAAGTTTGCAAGAGGAGACCGCACCAGCAGCTGTTAAAGTACCTCATGAAACAGGCTGTGATGGTTGGCTCAGCGGGCTGCTAGCACCAACAGCCTGGTTGACCAGGTGTTCAGTAATGGGTTCTTACCTCAGGCCTGGCTACGAGGGTAGAACCCTCGAAACAGGCCACAGGTATGACATGATCAAAATATTATTATTATTATTATTATTATTATTATTATCACAGGTAAGCGCTGAAACAGTATGGGTTATTCAGCGCCCGTGGCATGGGATGTGATCATGTATGTCCACATAGACGCAAAGCAGAGGATGAGTATTGTATGGATCAACTCCACTGAAAAGGACCTCACTCTTAGGTTGAAATATACAGTACTCTTGTATTTTGTTGTTTTTTAACATACAGCAAATGTATTTAGTATATAATATTGTACTTATTGCATTGTAATGTTATTTATAATTTGTGTGTGTGTGTACTCACCTAATTGTGGTTGCAGGGGTCGATTCACAGCTCCTATGTGTGTGTGTACTCACCTAATTATGGTTGCAGGGGGTCGATTCAGAGCTCCTGTGTGTGTGTGTGTGTGTGTACTCGCCTAGTTGTGGTTGCTCCATGAGCTTTATCATACCTCTTCTTAAAGCTATGTATAGATCCTGCCTCCACTACCTCACTGTGTGTGTGTGTGTGTGTGTATACTAGTTGCATAATGCTGGAGTGAAGTTCAATTTTCTATTGATCCTAGGCACCTATTTGCTTGCAGGTAAGTGTGGCTTCGGGCGGGCCAGCCCCGCACTCAGACTCACCACTGTACAACTTCCCTACGCTGGGTAAGATAACCCTTATCACCTATCACTGTATTTTCCGGCATATAAGGCGCACGACAGACGTATCATAACGGTAAATCAGTAATTATATTCAAGGGCTTAATTAGCCTCTTACTTTACGCTAAAGCGTAACACAAAGTCTACCCTTGATCCTAACCTTTAGCATATAAGGCGCAGGCTGATTTTCCAAGACTTTTTGTGAGAAATAAGTCTTGGATGAGTGATGAGTACCGTAGTCTTTGAGACTGTGGTACTCATCACCAACTCCAAGCAAGGCTCAGGGACTGATTGCCTCATCTTTTGTATATACTAGTTCTCCAGTCTTCCCATTATGTGCTTGAGTTTGTATTGATAAAGCCACTGGATGGGGAAACGTCTACATATAAAGGTACCCAGATGTTGCACATGTGTCTAATTCTTTATCTTGTGGGTGTTGTATACCATACATGTAACACAGTTGTGTTGATGTGCGTTCCTAGTGATATGGTTTTGGTAACACTATTAAATCCTCCTATGTGATATTCAACCTTTTTTTTTTCTTATATATTCAGTGGCTGGTTTTCTTTTCCTTCCCCTTCGTTTATAACTTAATACTTTCATTAGTCATTTGTCTGATCACTAAACATCTGCCTCGAGTCACTTGTTTTTTCTCCTTTGTTAAGTAGCTGGTCTTTCTCTTCCCTGTATTTATAACTTTAACACTTCCAACAGTCATTCGTCGTATACTCCAGTATACTCGTGCGTATACTCACATTCGTAAAGGAGTCTCTGCAGTATTAAATCATCCACACCCTTTAAAACACCTCAAATATTGACAACATTTATCATTCCTCTAAATTTACTCTATGGACACAAAACACACGATAAACAGAAATCATTCACACAAAACACAATAGTCATCAATCATTTTACAGAAAACACAATGCGATTCACAAATCACTCTCTCACACAAAACACTACGTGTTTGTGTATATACTCACCTATATGTGGGTGCAGGGGTCGATTAACAGCCTCTTCGCTGGTCGCTACTAGCTCCACTCCTGGCTACAAAAGCCTTATCGTACCTCTTCTTAAAGCTTTAGTAGTAGTAATAGTGTGTGTGTGTGTGTGTGTGTTCTGTCATCTATTTGTGGTTGCAGGGGTCGATTCTCAGATCCTGGCCCAGTCTTTTAAGCCACTCTTTAGATTCACTTCCTCTTAGCCTCGTGGCCCCCTATCGTACCTTCCTTTATAAAAGTATGTATGGCGCCTGCCTCCATCACTGCCTCATTATTACACTTCTCGACCACTCTTGAGACTGAAAAACTACTTCCTATCATCCTTGTAGCCTGTTTGTGTCTAAGTTCCAACCGTGTCTCAGTTTTTATTTCTCGACTCTCAAACAGCCTATCCCAGTCTATCTTCGCAATTCCCTAAGTATTTTGTATGTCATGTTCCCCTTGGTTCTTCTGTCCTCTGGTGTCGTTAGATTTAGTTCCCTTAGTCTCTCCTAGTAGTTCGTGCCGCATTAGTTCCCTTAGTCTCTCCTAGTAGTTCGTGCCGCATTAGTTCCCTTAGTCTCTCCTAGTAGTTCGTGCCGCATTAGTTCCCTTAGTCTCTCCTAGTAGTTCGTGCCGCATTAGTTCCCTTAGTCTCTCCTAGTAGTTCGTGCCGCATTAGTTCCCTTAGTCTCTCCTAGTAGTTCGTGCCGCATTATCTCAAAAACTAACCTACTGCGTACTTCTGCACATTCTCTAGCTTAAGTTTTTCATGTGCGGATTGCACACTGGTGCTGCAAGAGGAGGGGCCTGATGTATGTTAAGCTACTCTTAGACTGGCCAGACGAACATTGGCCACGGAGAGTATTCGGTTGATCTGAGTCTCTAGTGTTGTTATACTGGGCACTGTGCTCACTCCTGGGTCTTCCTCTTTAAGTGGTGACTTATCTAGTGGTGTGTTTTATAGTGATAGTTCTGTGTTATGGTCTGTTGTGTACTAGTGTTTTATATTGATTGTTCTGTGTAGTGGTGTGTTATAGTGTGATAATTCTGTGTAGTGGTGTGTTATAGTGTGATAATTCTGTGTAGTGGTGTGTTATAGTGATAATTCTGTGTAGTGGTGTGTTATAGTGATAATTCTGTGTAGTGGTGTGTTATAGTGTGACTATATGATCCAGGTCTGAGCGAAACGTCGTCATAAGTTCCCCTCTTCTTTGATGGTGTTTATAATAATGTTATATGCTGTACGGTGATCACTATCATTCAGCCTGTGAGAGAAACGTTGCTGTCATCTGTATTTATCATTCACTGTTTCACCTGGGCAGAATGTATTTGAAGAATTACTTAAAACAAATTCAAACTCGATTTTGACAGTTTTTTGTGACTGGCGGCAGAAATTATACATATAATAATTTTCTAAATTTTAATTTTAATTCGTATTATGTGACCTACGTATTAATAACATACGTATTCGTATATATATATATGTCGTGCCGATTAGGTAAAACTGGTCAATTAGAACTCATTTAAAATTAAGTCCTTTCTAAAAATTTCTCTTATACGTTTAAAGATATATATTTTTTCATTTATGTTAATGTAAGAATTTACAATTTTGTACCAAGAGAAACTTTGAAAACCTACCTAACCTTATTACAACAAGCGCAATTTAATTTAGCCTAACCCAACTAAATATATTTTAGATACGTTAACATTAATTTAATAATAAACAAACACAATGAAATATATATTTTTCTTTAGGTTCAGAATGATTTTTGCGAAATTATTGCATACACAAATTTTCGCTTGTCTTATATGGCAAGAAGAGCGTTGCTATTTAAGCCAAAATCGCAAGTTTTACCTAATCGTCTATATTCCCTCCTCCTACCCTTACCCAACTTTTCCCATATTTCATCCATACCCACCCTTCTTCATCCAGCTCACCGACGTAAGCATCAGTACCAGTACCTAATCGTCACGACATATATATATAAATTTATTTCAAGACAAATGACAAGAATACATATATATATATATATATATATATATATATATATATATATATATATATATATATATATATATATATATATATATATATATTGATGTATATATATATATATATATATATATATATATATTGATGTTTATATATATATATATATATATATATATATATATATATATTGATGTTATATATATATATATATATATATATATATATATTGATGTGTATATATATATATATGCCGAATAGGTAAAACTTCCGATTTTGGCTTAAATAGCAATGCTCTTCTTGCCGAATAGGTAAAACTTCCGATTTTGGCTTAAATAGCAATGCTCTTCTTGCCGAATAAGGCAAGCGAAAATTTGTGTATGCAATAATTTCGCAAAATCATTCTGAACCTAACGAAAAAATATATTTCATTGTGTTTGTTTATTACTAAATTATTGTAAACTTATCTAAAATATATTTAGTTGCATTAGGCTAAATTAAATTGCTCTTGTTATAATAGGGTTGGGTAAGTTTTCTAAAAAAAATTTGGTACAAAATTATTAATTTTTACATTAACATAAATGAAAAAAAAATATCTTTAAACGTATAAGACAAAATTTTAGAGGGGACTTAATTTTAAATGAGTTCCTGCTAATTGGCCAATTTTACCTATTCGGCACGACATATGTGTATGTGCATGCTCTATGATCACATAATGCCATGTGTTAGGGGAATGCGCTGGGGTCAGAGAGAGAGAGAGAGAGAGAGAGAGAGAGAGAGAGAGAGCACCGATGCTTGTTGCTGTATGTTGACTCAGTCTCATGTTACTGCCTCAACTGCCCACCCCCTTTGCTATTTATAGTGGTAGCAGCGATGATGGGCGGCCCCTCCTACCCCCCGCCGCCCACGACCTCGAACACCCACCCACCCTGCATACTCCAGCTCCTGGTCTTAGAATCTTGCCCACCCACGCCTGCTTCAGTGATAGTTACTATAAATGCTGACTCTACTTACTGTGTTAGGTTTAAAAACCTGATCGCATGTGGGTATTTAAATCTACGAATATCTGAATACTGTCAAGCAATATTTTGATTTCCAAACTGGGGATTAAGATAAACTATCAGCGTATATATGCCCTTTGTGAGAGACGTTTTACAGTGTATATATATATATATATATGTCGTGCCGATTAGGTAAAACTTGCGATTTTGGCTTAAATAGCAACGCTCACCTTGCCATATAAGACAAGTGAAAATTTGTGTATGCAATAATTTCGCTAAAATCATTCTGAACATAACGAAAAAAATATATTTCATTGTGTTTGTTTATTATTAAATTAATGTTAACGTATCTAAAATATATTTAGTTGGGTTAGGCTAAATTAAATTGCGCTTGTTGTAATAAGGTTAGGTAGGTTTTCAAAGTTTCTCTTGGTACAAAATTATAAATTCTTACATTAACATAAATGAAAAATTATATCTTTAAACGTATAAGAGAAAATTTTAGAAAGGACTTAATTTTAGATGAGTTCTTGCTAATTGACCAGTTTTACCTAATCGGCACGACATATATATATATACATATATATATATATATATATATATATATATATATATATATATATATATATATATATATATATATATATATATATATATATATACCTCTGTCAGAGATGTTTCACAGTATATATACCATCTGTGAGATATGTTTTACAGTGTATATACCATCTGTGAGAGATGCTTCACAATTATATATATATATATATATATATATATATATATATATATATATATATATATATATATATATATATATATATATATATATATATATATATATATATACCATCTGTGAGATGTTTCACAGTGTATATACCGTCTGTGAGAGATGTCTCTCAGTATATATGCTCTCTTTCCATAAATACCTGCCCCGGTCTGGGGCATGTATATATTCTTACATGGGCACGCATTCATAGATGGCCCTGTCTTAGTGCTGGCTTCCCTCAGTGCCACCACTCTTCTCTGTCCTTGTTCTTCAATGACACTACTTGGTTTCGTCCTTGTTCTTCAAGGTCACTACATGGTTCCGTCCTTGTTCTTCAAGGACACTACTTGGTTCCGTCCTTGTTCTTCAAGGACACTACATGGTTCCGTCCTTGTTCTTCAAGGACACTACATGGTTCCGTCCTTGTTCTTCAAGGTCACTACATGCTTCCGTCCTTGTTCTTCAAGGACACTACATGGTTCCGTCCTTGTTCTTCAAGGACACTACATGGTTCCGTCCTTGTTCTTCAAGGACACTACTTGGTTCCGTCCTTGTTCTTCAAGGCCACTACTTGGTTCCGTCCTTGTTCTTCAAGGCCACTACTTGGTTCCGTCCTTGTTCTTCAAGGCCACTACTTGGTTCCGTCCTTTCTTCAAGGCCACTACTTGGTTCCGTCCTTGTTCTTCAAGGCCACTACTTGGTTCCGTCCTTGTTCTTCAAGGCCACTACTTGGTTCCGTCCTTGTTCTTCAAGGACACTACTTGGTTCCGTCCTTGTTCTTCAAGGCCACTACTTGGTTCCGTCCTTGTTCTTCAAGGATCACTACTTGGTTCCGTCCTTGTTCTTCAAGGACACTACTTGGTTCCGTCCTTCTTCTTCAAGGCCACTACTTGGTTCCGTCCTTGTTCTTCAAGGCCACTACTTGATTCCGTCCTTGTTCCTAGCGACACCATGGTATTTTCATCTTTAATTAAGAAAAGGTGTGGCAGTTGGCATCGATCAAGGATCAACGCTTCCTGTGCTTCAGCCTGTCCTAGTTATCATTACTATGCTTAATATTATTAAGCCTATTAATCCTGTTATTGAGGCTATCCCAGTCATCATTACTATGGTCACTGTTATTAAGGCTATCCTAGCCATCATTACTACGGTCACTGTTATTAAGACAAAGTATGCGGTGTATGGCATTTTATTGAGATATTTCGCCACTAGGAATTACAATAGTGTACATATTAATTGGGTCAGTGATGAAATAATACATGTATTTGGAAAATTAATGTGTATTTTGAAAAATACACGGCTATGGTATAACCGATAATTGATTTAATAAGAGATATAACTACCCTTTGCATAGAACCCACCAATGTTGAACACATTTTTGGCAAGTTCTTCGTCGTGGTACCAGGTCCTAATAGCAGCAGCAATTAGCTTCTCCACAGCTGAACACTCCTGTTTCTCGATCTTGTGTTTGGTTATTGCCCATAGATTCTCAGTTGGGTTGAGGTCAGGAGAATTTCCAGGCCAATTTAGAGCACTTAGCTCACTCTCTTTGAAGAATGTCAGCATTTTTCTGGAAGTGCGGCATGGAGCAAGATCCTGCTGGAAAATGACTTCTCCATCAGGAAAGTCTCTATCAACAATGGGAAGCAAGTGAGTTGCCAGGATTGCCTTGTGTTTATAATGGTTCGGCGTTCCCTCATAATAACAAGCCGTCCAGGGCCTTTAGCAGTAAAACTACCCCAAAACATCTTTTTATATGGGTGCTTTGGCGCTTTTTGAATGTGTCCATTCTGACTACCACTGTCTCACTACCACTGATCTGTCCCCATGATCTTCAAAATTCGCCTCATCTGAAAATATAAGTTTTTTCCATTCATCTGTCGTCCATCCCATATGATCGAGTGCCCACCACAGCCGTTTTTTCTTCATAGCAGCAGTCAATAATTGTTTCTTGACCGGCTTTCTGGAGTTCTGCCAACTTCAGGAAGCCCTACTCCAAGAGGTTTATCGTACCTCTTCTTAAAGCTGTGTGTGTGTGTTCCATAGTGTGCTGAGTGACTGGTATCAGCACTCTAAAAGGTTTCAACACGTTTTAACACGTTGTTAGTGACTACATTTGATGACCTCAGTTGATTATATCCACAATCGACAGTGTCAACACTTGACAGTGTCATCACTTGACAGTCAACACTTGACAGTATCATCACTTGACAGTGTCATCACTTGACAGTGTCATCACTTGACAGTGTCCGCTGCTGCAGGTACACAACGAGAAGCTGGCCTGCACACCACCAACTCTTCATTATAAATCCCAACATATTCAATATTTCCACACCATCTTCCTGCACATTTCTCACAGCACTTTTAAACGCATTTTGCGCCTCGTTTTCAAACAAACTTGATATTCCTGGAAGTGTAATATCCATAAATACAATAACTTTTAGCTTACAAGGCTTTCTGAAAGGCGAGCACTAGGTTCTTCCTGGAGGAGCAAGTGTGGAGTCAGGAAGTTGAAATGTGTGTGTGTTGTATGTTAACCCGAGGTGTTTTATTGAGCAGTTGGGGAGGCCAGAGTGATGTATTCACTCGTAATGTTGTTGTTGTTGTGTGTTTTACACCAGCGCTCGCTTAGTACCGCCCGTGGCTGTTGTTGCTGCTGGTCCTGCTGCTGGTCCTGCTGCTGGTCCTGCTGCTGTTACTGCTGCTGGTCCTGCTGCTGTTACTGCTGCTGTTACTGCTGCTGATCCTGCTGCTGATCCTGCTGCTGATTCTGCTGCTGCATTAGGACCTAGCAGCAGATAGGTACCTGGGTGTTAGTGGACTGGTGTGGGTCGCATCCTGGGACAAAACTGACTTAATTTGCCCAAAATGTTTTGCATAACAAGGGGCTTTCTATATAGTAGTATGTTATTGATGTCAGTTAGACCTGTATACCTTGTACATGTACTTGTAGTAAATAAAGATTATTATTATTAAGATATATCAGCACCATTGAACTGGTACTTTGAGAAAGATTATAATTAATAAAACACGAGAAGACAGTAAATAAAGGGATGGAAGATTGGAATAAATAAAACGTTTTAGAATAATTTAATGAAATTATCAGAGAACTCACAACACGATAATCAACGTTGCTATGTTGATATTTAGAAATGCCATAACATAGTGAGTGGTTGTGTAGTAGACACGTGGATGAGTCGTCAGTGTAGCCAGTACATTAACTGGATACATAAACAATTTAGAGAGATACATGAGTTAGTCTTACTATATAACCACATTTTTTAAAGGGGTGGAGGGGTAAGCCAGTGCAAGGCCTCAGTCAGATGACCAAAAGCTCCAGCTGTGGGTCATTATATGACTAAAGACCGCATCAGGAAACATTTCTTCTCTTTCCTGGCAAACCTTACTTAACCTCCTGTAGTTTAAACGACGTTTTCAACGTGTACTGTTTAGGTTAGATTATGTTGTCAACGCTAGTTAACCAAATTTAACTTATCTTTAATTATATACGACACCGACGCGATCAGACACACATTTAACACCTGGGTATCTTTATTCTGAAGAGTTTTCTTCAGTCACTGCCTCTTATTTCACTACAGAGATTATATACGGAAAACAGTAGAGGATGAGGTAATCAGTCTCTTGAAGAATGACGGGACAAGTGTAGAGGTCTTCGAGAAGAAACCTGACAAATACCTCTGCCAAGTGCCGGATCAACCAGACTGTGATGGATATGTGGGCCAGCGGGCCGCCAGCAACAACAGCCTGGTTGACCAGGTAAGCTCCAGACAAGCCTGGCCCAGGGCGGGACCGAGGGAATAGGAAGACACTCGAAACCCATCGAAGGTAAGGTGTTGAGTGCCATATACAACCCGTGATTCAGAGTGGTCAGGGTGCGACCCAGTGGTCAGCTGACATCAATGACACTACTATATAGAAAGCCCCTTGTTATGCTGAGCATTTCTGGTAAATTAGGTCAGTTTTGTCCCAGGATGCGACCCACACCAGTCAACTAACACCCAGGTACCCATTTTACTGATGGTGAACATAGACAACTGGTGTAAAGAAGCACGCCCAATGTTTCTACCCTCGCCGGGAATTGAACCCTGACTCTGTGAAGCGAGAGCTTTAGCCACCAGACCACGGGCACTCACCCAAGTCGTCGAATTGTCTTGTTATTGTTTACTTTCTTGAACTGTGATATCATGTTTTTATTTGTTTTTCCCCCTCACCTTTCTTGCTTAATGCCTGGCGGCCTGATGTGACCTGTGTGACCTTTGCCTGTTACCTGGTCTTTTATAACCTTTGTTCAACCTCTTGTCCTTTGTAGTATATTGTACTTTGTTGCCTGCTTTACAACTGTATAAGAACACAAGAACTTTGGAGCACTGTAGTAGACCTTCTGGCCCGTGCTAGGCAGGTCGTTCTTACACCCAACCTGCAGTAGACCTTCTGGCCCGTGCTAGGTAGGTCGTTCTTACACCCAACCTGTAGTAGACCTTCTGGCCCGTGCTAGGCAGGTCGTTCTTACACCCAACCTGCAGTAGACCTTCTGACCCATGCTAGGTAGGTCGTTCTTACACCCAACCTGTAGTAGACCTTCTGGCCCGTGCTAGGCAGGTCGTTCTCACACCCAACCTGTAGTAGACCTTCTGGCCCATGCTAGGTAGGTCGTTCTCACACCCAACCTGCAGTAGGCCGTGTGACCCCTGCTAGGCAGGTCCAACTCAAACCCAACCGTTCCCGCCTCGTATATTTATTACGTTTATTTGTAATGGTACCCAAGGTATTTGTTCAAGCGTCACTAGTTAAGTGTTTGTTCCACTCACCAACAAATAAACCGACAAACTAATATTTTCTTATATATCCTTTCTGGATATAAATGTATCCAGGAGTAACCCATTGCTTTGAATCCTGTATTGGTTAGTTTAAGTCTCAACACGTTGTTTACATCCTGTGTTTGGTTTAGAGAGACAGGTAAACAAACACTAGGACATGTTAGAAAAGCTTTCGGTCCTGGGACCTAGATCACTGCTAAACTACAGAGGTTGAAAAGAGGTGTAAGTGACACACTGGAAATAAATGGTATAAAATACCGACACAATGGAAAAATAAACACATAAGCAGTATAATGTGATCCTTTATTGACAACGTGACACACACTGTCTGTTTAACCTCTGTGTTTTAGAAGTGATCAAGGTCTTAGGACCGAAATGTTTTCTAATGAATATATCCTAGTGTTTGCTTACGTGTTTTTATAAACCAGATTGTCGGTATCTATTACCAAGGTTTATACTATATCCTGTGTTTACATCTGTCTTGTACTTCACTTCAGCCATATCGTCATTCTTGCTACATCCTTCAAGAGTGTGATATACCTTTGATATACCTTTGAAGAGTTTCGAGAGTATCTACTCTCTGAGCCCGGCCATGGGCCAGGCTCGTCTGGTGCTTGCCTGGTCAACCAGGCTGTTGCTGCTGGAGGCCCGCTGCCCCACATATCCATCACAGCCTGGTTGATCTGGCACCTGGTGAAGATATTTGTCCAGTTTCCTCTTGAAGGCTTCTACACTGGTTCCAGCCGTGTTTCGGATATCTTCTGGTAAGATGTTGAATAGTCTGGGACCCCGGATGTTAATACAGTGCTCCCGTATTGTCCCCACCACACCCCTGCTCCTCACTGGGTTTATTTTACACTTTCCCCCCATATCTCTCACTCCAGTATGTTGTTATGGCAGTGTGAGATTTGGGACCAGGCCCTCAAGTACTTTCCAGTATATATTATCATGTATCTCTCTCTCCTCCGCTCCAATGAGTACATGTTCAAGACTTGAAGGCGTTCCCAATAATGTAGATGTTTCAATGGCTCAATGTGAGCCGTAAATGATCTCTGCATTTGTTCCAGCTCTGCTATTTCTCCTGCCCTGAACGGGGCCGTCAGCACTGAGCAGTATTCTAAGTGAGGGAGCACTAGCGATTTGAATAGTGTCACCATCGGCATTATTTCCCTTGTTTTGAAAGTTCTCAATACCCACCCAGTCATCTTCCTGGCTGTTGTGATCTTTGTCTTGTTATGGTCTTTAAACGACAGATCAGCAGACATAATTATTCCCAAGTCCTTTACGTGTTCCTTTCGTTCTATGTGGTGACCCTCTTGCGTTTTGTATATAGTGTTCCTTTTGAGTTCTTCATTTTTCCATACCTAAGCAGCTGAAACTTATCACCATTGAACGTCATGTTGTTCTCCACTGCCCATTGGAAGACCTGCTTATGTCCTCCTGTAATTTTTCAGTGTCCTTCTACCGTAGTGACTTTCATGCTTATTTTAGTGTCATCTGCAAATGATGATACAAAAGTGTGCTGGGTGTTTTTATCTATGTCTGCTATGAGGATGAGAAACAGCAGAGGTGCCAGGACAGTGCCTTGGGGCACTGAGCTTTGACCTCGCTGATGCTGGATCTTGCCCTGTTCACTACTACTTTTGTGTTCTTTGTGTTAGGAACTCAAAAATCCATCTGCCTACCTTCCCCGTAATGCCTATGGCCCTCATTTTGTGCGCTATCACTCCATGATCGCATTTGTCAAACGCCTTTGCAAAATCTGTGTAAATCACATCTGCGTTTTGGTCGTCCTCCAATGCCTCCGTAATTCTGTCATAATGGTTCAGCAGCTGTGATAGGCATGATCGACCCGCTCTAAAGCCATGCTGGTTCGGGTTATGTTGGTTGTGCTGGTCCATGAACTTTGTAATCTGCCGTCTCATCACTCTTTCAAAGATTTTTATGATGTGAGAAGTGAGGGCTACTGGTCTGTAATTTTTAGCTAGTGCTCTACTACCTCCCTTATGCAAAGGAGCTATGTCTGCACTCTTTAAGGCCTCTGGAATTTCACCTAGATCTAACCTCTTTCTCCACAGAATACTAAGGGCTCTTGCTAATGGTACTTTGCACTGCTTTATAAATAAAGCATTCCATGAATCTGGTCCAGGTGCTGAGTGAGTGGGCATGTTGGCCATTTCTTTTTCGAAAACTATGGGATTTGTACTAATGTCGGTTAGGTGGTCTGCGCAGCCTTCTGCTGGAGTGAAAAGTATTTCTGCATTTTCTACCTTGCTGTCATTTAGTGGGTTGCTGAACACTGACTCATACTGTTCTTTTAGAATTTCACTCATTTCCTGTTCAGGACTCACTCTGTCTTCGTAGGAAAGAGTCCTGATACAAGGAATTACTTTTGTTGTCCTTCTCTTTACGTTTTTCAGCGCATTTCATATCCATTCTGTTATGGTAACTGGAAATGCGCCGCTTAATCAAAATAGTTTATAAATAATGTCTTGAGAACCTTGGAACTTCTGTTATTGTGTTGTTTCTTGGCCCCTTTTTTTACGAACACCTAGGCACTTCTGTCTAGGCTTCAGATTTTCTGCTGACTAGGATACTTAAGTTCTTTCTTTGCATCTGGCATGATTAAGTTCTACTTGAGTTTGTAGGTGCCAAAGAGGTTTCGTTGCAAAGGATTAGGACTTTACCTTTGTCCTTTTCTTATTCCTCAGAGTGAGTTTAAAACCTAGCTTTATAGACTGCATCGTTTAATCCTTTATAGACTGTCTGGTGTTTAATTCTTTATAGACTAACTGGTATTTAATCCTTTATATACAAGTATTATCGCAGGTGTTGCACACGTGTCTTGTGGAAAAAGACACTTACGTACACTTCAAGACATTTATTATAGGAAAAGTACACCATACCATTTCTCACACGTGTCTTAATCCTCACCTTCATAGACAAACCGTCTTGTATCATTCGGGTATCTCAAGTCTCTGGGAACTGAACCACTATGACCGAGGTCACGCTGTCTTTTAAGGAATTAAAAAGATTTTTACGCTCCTGACACCTGACCTTTCTGGTAATTACATGTTTACGGCCGCGTGTCGTTTCATATTTCTCAGAATATGAAACACCTAGACCTGTATAGTGTCGTTGCATTGGGCGACTCTCTCAGAGTTTGTGCTCATGCACATGCATGACCCTAGCCATTGTTTGGTGATCGTTGACTCTTTTTCTAGCCATGAAGAATGTTAGTCACAATACCGTGTACCTGGAGAGGGTTTCGGGGGTCAGCGCCCCTTGGCCCGGTCAGTTCACTAATGAGCCACAACTTGGAAACTTTGCACGACTTTGGGGACTTCATAAAGTTCAAACCGGACCGAAACGTGGGGTTAGTTGTGGATTCTTCTAACAGTTGTTCGGCTTGTATATAGTCGTCCCTATTTTTCGTCTTGGTATTGAGGGTATCTGCTCAAAGGTACCTTCACCACTGTAGAACCATGAGGTCTTTACCACTGTAAAAACTTTGTAAGGAAAGAGACCTAGTTCTATACGGGAGTTAATTAAGGTTTCAGTGGGGGAAACATCGTTTAGGTTGAAGGATTTTTTGTCTTTTTTTATATATTTTTTTATATTTGAAATGGGTCGCTGGTTGCCATTCCTCCCTATTCTTACCTCAACTACACTGTGTTTTCTTGCCTCCACTCAAGTCTCTGGTTCTCTTCTGTTATTCCCTTCCTCCTCTTCGTTAACCCTGGCCTCGTAGCTGCCTGTGTCACGCTACTCTCGTCTCAGACTGGCCTCGTAGCTGCCTGTGTCACGCTACTTTCGTTTCAGACTGGCCTCGTAGCTGACTGTGTCACGCTACTCTCGTCTCAGACTGGCCTCGTAGCTGCCTGTGTCACGCTACTCTCGTCTCAAACTGGCCTCGTAGCTGCCTGTGCTACTCGTCTCACTGCCCGGCTGCCTGTGTCACTACTCGTCTCAGACTGGCCTCGTAGCTGCCTGTGTCACGCTACTTCGTTCAGACTGGCCTCGTAGCTCCTGTGTCACGCTACTCTCTCTCAGACTGGCCTCGTAGCTGCCTGTGTCACGCTACTCTCTTCTCAGACTGGCCTCGTAGCTCCCTGTGTCATGCTACTCTCGTCTCAGACTGGCCTCGTAGCTGCCTGTGTCACGCTACTCTCTTCTCAGACTGGCCTCGTAGCTCCCTGTGTCATGCTACTCTCGTCTCAGACTGGCCTCGCTCTGTGTCAGCTACTCTCTCAGACTGGCCTCGGTCTCGCTGACTGGCCGACTCTGTGTCATGCTACTCTCGTCTCAGACTGGCCTCGCTGACAGGATGACTTTCCCTGGCGTTATTCTCTCGCCCTTCACATGTATTTGCATACTACCAGGGAGTTCACTTTGGTATTGACGACCCAGGAGAGAGAGAGAGAGAGAGAGAGAGAGAGAGAGAGAGAGAGAGAGAGAGAGAGAGAGAGAGAGAGAGCAACACTATCTCAGCAGGGAGGCAGGAAGAGTGGTTTTTGAGTTAGTACTGTTAGTGTGAGTCTTGATTCTTGATGTTAATCACATCGCTTGCTGTGACACCCATCATTCTTACTATTGTGCTTCACCCATCATTCTTGGAATTAGGAGTAAGAAGTAAGGCAGTAGGAGCGAGAAGGAAGGCAGTAGGAGCTAGAAGGAAGGCAGTAGGAGTGAGAAGGAAGGCAGTAGGAGTGGTAAAGAAAGAACTGTGAGTTAAGTCAGTCTAAGCCAAAATAATTGTCAGTGTAAAACTAATACTTAATTCTTGGATATGCGAGCAAAAGTAGATAAAGAAGGCGTCACTGCATAACCACGTTCAAGAGGTGATAGGACAACCCTTCTTAAAAGACTAGCGTCATTAACTTGTGTGTCAAAGTTTATCTAGAGAGTAATGTAGACAACGCAGGAACTTGATTCCCTGTCGCTACTGAACCTTGTAAACAAGAGACATGATTCCCGAGCCCAAACAATATTTATTACCGTGAAGCCTAGACCATTCTAATGTTATTTTTCGAAGGCAGGCAGGCAGGCAGGCAGGCAGGCAGGCAGGCAGGCAGGCAGGCAGGCAGGCAGGCAGGCAAGCAGGCAGGCAGGCAGGCAGGCAGGCAGGCAAGCAGGCAGGCAGGCAGGCAGGCAGGCAGGCAGGCAGGCAGCTAGCCTCACGTACACAGGGGGAGCCTAGCTGCTCATGGATTCCTCACTGTAAACAATTGTATTGCCAGACTTATTCGATTTTTGTTGATGTCTCTCTGATCAGTATAGTCTGTAACCAAAGTGAATATGGTAACAGTAATAATGTACTAAGTATACCCTTGGTGAATAACATAATTGTATACAGCATCTGGATATATGTATTCTAAACATGTTTCAACAACCAATGACTTGATCAGTTCATTACAGAGGTTAATAAACATCTTCAATTCAGTTCAAAGGTTAATTAACCTCCGTATTAAATTGATATAGATACAGGTGTAGTGTCTGATATGTGGAAGATGGCTAATGTAATTCCTATTTTTAAAGCAGGGGACAAGTCACTACCGTCAAACTACCGCCCAATAAGCCTGACCTCAATTGTAGGCAAATTACTAGAGTCAATTATAGCTGATATTATTAGAAGCCATCTAGATAACCATAATTTGATTAATGATACCCAGCATGGATTCACGAGGGGCCGTTCCTGCCTATCTAATTTATTAACCTTCTTCAGTAAAGCTTTTGAGGCTGTTGATCACGATAAAGAATTCGATATTGTTTATTTAGACTTTAGTAAGGCTTTTGATAGAGTACCACACCAGAGACTGTTAAAGAAAGTGGCAGCTCATGGCATTGGGGGAAAAGTGCTGTCATGGATCGAGTCATGGCTCACCAATAGGAAGCAGAGAGTGTGCATAAATGGGGTTAAATCCGAATGGGGACTTGTAACAAGTGGTGTTCCACAGGGATCAGTCTTGGGCCCATTGTTATTTATAATATATATCAATGACCTTGATGAGGGAATTACTAGTGATATGAGCAAATTCGCCGACGACACGAAGATAGGTAGGATAATTGATTCAAACATAGATGTCATAGAACTTCAGGAAGATTTAGACAAACTTAATTCGTGGTCAGAAAAGTGGCAGATGCAGTTCAATGTAGATAAATGCAAGGTTCTGAAGCTCGGGAGTGTCCATAACCCAAGCACTTATAAGTTAAATAACGTAGAACTTAGCCATACAGATTGCGAGAAGGACTTGGGGGTGATGGTAAGCAGCAACCTTAAACCAAGACAGCAATGCCTAAGCGTACGTAATAAGGCAAATAGATTACTGGGATTTATATCAAGAAGTGTTAGCAACAGAAGTCCAGAGGTTATATTACAGCTTTATACATCATTAGTAAGGCCTCACCTAGATTACGCAGCTCAGTTCTGGTCTCCATATTACAGAATGGACATAAATTCGTTAGAAAACATTCAGCGTAGAATGACTAAATTAATACATAGCATTAGAAATCTTCCTTACGAAGAAAGATTGAAGACCCTAAAATTACATTCACTTGTAAGACGTAGAATGAGGGGAGACATGATCGAGGTATACAAGTGGAAAATGGTATTAACAAAGGGGATATAAATAAGGTCTTGAGGATATCTCTCCAAGAGAAACCGCAATAATGGATTCAAGTTAGATAAGTTTAGATTTAGAAAGGATATAGGAAAGTATTGGTTTGGAAATAGGGTAGTTGATGAGTGGAACAGTCTGCCTAGTAGGGTTATTGAAGCTAGGACCTTGGGTAGTTTCAAATTTAGGTTGGATAAATTCATGAGTGAGAGGTTGGATTTGAGTGGGACTCGCGCATGAGTGGGTAGAATTGTCAAAGCTTATTTCTTGGGTAGCATTGAAAATTGGGTTGAGCAAATATTCTGTTAGTGGGACGGATTGTGAAGGACCTGCCTAGTATGGGCCAACAGGCCTGCTGCAGTGTTCCTCCTTTCTTATGTTCTTATGTTCTTAACTGGTTGGCAAAACGTCCGTAGTAACAGCCTGGTTGATCACACAAGAAAACAAGAAACACAAGAAAGGAGAAACACTGCAGCAGGCCTGTTGGCCCATACTAGGCAGGTCCTTCACATTCCATCTCACTAACAGAATATTTGTTCAACCCAATCTTCAATGCTACCCGAGAAATAAGCTTTGATAATTCTATTAACTCAAGTGCGAGTCCCACTCAAATCCAACCCCTCTCACTCATGAATTTATCCAACCTAAATTTGAAACTACCCAAGGTCCTAGCTTCAATAACCCTACTAGGCAGACTGTTCCACTCATCAACTACCCTATTTCCAAACCAATACTTTCCTATATCCTTTCTAAATCTAAACTTATCTAACTTGAATCCATTATTGCGGGTTCTCTCTTGGAGAGATATCCTCAAGACCTTATTTATATCCCCTTTGTTAATATCCATTTTCCACTTGTATACCTAGATCATGTCTCCCCTCATTCTTCAGTCGCTGATCCACCGCGAGGCCTGGTCACGGACCGGGCCGCGGGGGCGTTGACCCCCCGGAACAGCCTCCAGGTATCCATGTCTTATTCATCAAACAGTTGGATTCTGCATATAAATTATTATAAAATTATAATTAAAATTATTATATTTTTTTATTTTTCATGAGCTCTTGAAAGACTGTAGTAGATATATATATAATTTGATAAAAAAAAAAACCATATTTTTTAAAGAATTGGAGGGGTAAGCCAGTGGAAGGCCTCGGTCAGATGACCAAAAGCTCCAGCTGTGGGTCATCCTGACCCGCATCAGGAAACACTTGTCCTGTTTCCTTACGAACCTTACCTAACCTAACCTAGTTGCTCATCTCAGTACCAGACTAGCCTAGCATCCAGAGCTGCATAAATTCACAACAACATGCATGACAGGACTAGATAATGTTGCTTCAAGTCATGCGGGTTGCCACCATAGCCTCATTGTCTGGGAGTGGGTTCACTCCTGGGTGTGTACTCACCTAGTTGTGGTTGCAGGGGTCGATTCACAGCTCACGGGGATGAGTCTCGGCTCCTGGCATCGCCTGTCTTCTGGCCGCTAATGTGTTCACTCTTCGCTGCGTGAGTCATATCGTACTTATTCATAAAACTACGTATGGATCCTACCTCGACTATTTAACTGTTTAGGTCGTTGCACTTCCTGATCGCTCTAAGGCTAAAGAAGTATTTCCTAATATCCCTGTGACTCATCTGTGTTTTTAAGTTCTAGCTATGCCCTTGTGTACCTGAGACCTGCCTCTCAAACTAACCCAGACATCCTATCAATCCTCATAATTTCTTATGTTATATCACACTTAGTCCTGTCCTCCAGTGTCACCAGGTTCAAGTCAGCCTCTCCTTGTGACACATTTCTTAGCTCTGGGACTAGTTTCGTTGCAAACCTTTGTATTTTTTCCAGCTTGGCATTTTTAAGCTGTTTATCAGATGAAGGTTCCATACTGGTTCTGCATACTCGAAGATGGGCCTAACAGATGTCATATACAGTGCCGTGACTGACTATCTGTTGAGGTTCCTGAATGTTCTCCTTAAATTTGTCAGTCTCACATTTGCTATTCCGTTCGTGTATGCCTCAGGTGATATGCTCAGAACAATACTCACCTCGAGATCCTTCTCTTTCAAGGAGGTTTGCAGCCTTTGTCCCCCGAGCTTGTACTCTTTGCATATACTGGGGTTAGGTAGTAAAAAATTTGTCTGACCACTGCTGCAACTTGTCCAGATCCATTTGTATTTTTTTCTGGTCTGGTCCTGCTTGTGTTTTGATTAGTTTCACGTCATCTGCAAACAGGGACAACTTTGAGTCGATTTCCTCAGTTATGTTGTTTATGTACACACACAAACAGTGTTTTTTCCTCTTATTCTCGCCTGCTCCTCTTGCTTTTGTCCCAGTCTCTTGTGGAGTGCCCATCCCTTCCCTTCCCCTCTCGCTCTCTCGTTTTTTTGTCATAAAATTCTAGCAGATTTGTGAGACAATATTTACCATATCTAAAACCGTGTTGAGTGTGAGTAATGAACCCACTTCTTTTCAGTCGCTCCACTACTCTTGTGATAATCTTAAGCTTACATAATGTGCATGTTAGTGACACTGACCTGTAGTGTCACCTGTCTGTCCCCTTTTTTGAATATTGGGACTACATTCTCTCGGCTGCTGCCTTATTTCAATTAACTTGATTAGTGGCTGTGGTTCACACAATTCTTCAGCCTCTCACAACACTCCGAGTGTCTGGTCCCATTGCCTTCAAAATTTGTGTGTTCTCACCTAGTTGTGGTTGCAGGGGTCGATTCACAGCTCCTGGTCTCGCCTCTTCGCAGGTCGCTACTGCGTCTACTCTCCCTGCTCCATGAGCCTTATCGAACTCCTCCCTGAAGCTATGTATGGATCCTTTGTGTGTGTGTGTACTCACCTATATGTGGTTACAGGGGTCAATTCATAGCTCCAGACTCGGCCTTTAAGCTACTAACGACCAGCTTTCCTGACCTTCAGTGCCTCGGATCATACCTACTCTTAAAACTGTGTTGATTTTTGCAATCATAAAATCATAAAAGTCGTTATTAACCAATTACTAAAATAAGTCAGTATTAACCATTTTCTAAAATAAATGGTTATTGTATAAACAATTACAAAAATAAGCTGTAATTAAACCTTCCCTAAATAAGTGTACATAAATCAACGTTGCGAAAATACCTTCGCTTATTTTAGTGTGTATAAACATAGCGAAAATACCTTCGCTTATTTTAGTGTATAAACATAGCGAAAATACCTTCGCTAAAATAAGTGTATATAAACTAACAAAGCGAAAATACCTTCGTTAAAATGTGTATAAAGTAATTTCGCTAAAATAAGCGTGTATAAAGTAATATCGAAAATAAGTTTGCGTCAAGAAGCCGCGAAAATAAGCGTGTATGAAGTAACCGTGAAAAATACCTTTGCTAAAATAAGCGTGTATAAACCGCGAAAAATACCTTTGCTAAAATAAGCGTGTATAAACCGTGAAAAATAAGCGGGTATAAAGTAACTTTGTGAAAGTAGTCAAATCTTGCTGGTGCGGTGGCAGCTATTTTTAAGCTATTGATTGAGTCGTTGACCTATTTTACCCAGGGAGAAGCCTCGTGTGTGTGTGTGTGTGTGTGCGTGTGTATATGTGTGTGTATGCGTGCGTGCGTGTACTTACCTATTTGTACTTACCTATTTGTGGTTGCAAGGGTCGTGTTACAGTTCCTGGCCCCGCCTCCTCACTGGTCGCTGCTAGGTCCACTCTCTCCCTACTCCATGACCTTTATCATACCTCTTCTTAAAGCTATGTATGGTTCCTGCTCCATAAGCTTTATCATACCTCTTCTTAATGCTATGTATGGTTCCTGCTTCCACTACATCACTCTCCAGACTGTTACACTTCCTGACAACTCTATGGCTGAAGAAATACTTCCTAACATCCCTCTGACTCATCTGAGTCCTCAACTCCCAGTTGTGACCCCTTGTTGCTGTGTCCCAAGCCCGTTTCTTGATCCCAGGAACTGGAGCTGCCCTTTCCTTGGTTCAGATCTGCTTGCCTCCCATTCCCTGGAAGCTCGGGGGTGACGTGTTGACCCCTATGGGTTTAGCGTTTCCCCGCGAATTTAATAATTATTATTCACTTTTTGTGAATAATAATTATAATAATAAAAGTATTAAAATAATTATATAATAAAGTTTTTAATGCATTAGAACTTTATATATATATATATATATATATATATATATATATATATATATATATATATATATATATATATATATATATATCGTGTTGATCTACATTTGCGGTCCGACAAGAACCGCTAAACCTGTAGGGGTTTTATAGTAGCTGGGGAATGGAAGGTAAATGTATTTAATCCAAGGGGGGAGAACAGGTTCAGGTTGTTGGATCAAAAGCCCCTGATTGGCACCAAGGAACCTCTGGCGTTCATGAGGAAGGAATAGCGAGTACTCCTTGGAACGTAGGCGAGCAAGATACATTTTAATGTATACGTAAAACTGCTCGCACAAATAAGTTACCTTTGGAAGCAAGAGGCTTGGCAGACGGTGCCAAATATCCACAGCGAAAAGCAAAGGTGCACTGAATACACTAAGGGAAACTCAGTAAGTGTGAAGGGAACAAGACTTTTCGCTATTTATACTTCATACATAAGGGGATCACCAACACACCCCTGACTGTCTTCAAGATAAGTTTCTTAAGTCGGTCGTGATCCTCCGCGTTGTCTTGAATAGTTTGGAGTTCGGGCGGGGAAGTAAGTGCTGTGCAGGCCTAGTTTAGAGTTGACAAAGTGCCTAGCCAAGCTTAGATCAACATACTTCACCAACTCTCCTAGCCAAGCCTAGGTCAACACACTCCACCCACTCTCCTAGCCAAGCCTAGGTCAACATACTCCTCCCACTCTCCTAGCCAATCCTAGGTCAACACACTCCATCCATTCTCCTAGCCAAGCCTAGGTCAACACACTCCACCCACTCCCCTAGCCAATCCTAGGTCAACACACTCCACCCACCCTCTTAGCCAAGCCTAGAATCCACTCCTCCCACAACACGTATACCGCCGCGTCAGTGGTCGACTCCCCTCCATCTCTAGGGTGTAGCCGCGTCCGACAATAATATCAGATCATCTAACCCAAAGTTCTGTCGATCTTGTTTACTATTAACCACGTACCCTTCGTACACGACTCACGAAATCTTAATAACATGTTTGGAAAGCCACCATGGTACAGGTAGGATTTGAACCCATGGCGGAAAAATAACTAATTTGTTACAAATAATAGAGATGAAGATTACAAATAACATTAAATTTATTCATGTAAAATGTTTTGATGTTCAGTTTATATAGACAATACTGAATATCAACATATTTAAAAAAATCAATAACACAAATTATATGTCACTCGCGTACTCCTTGCAAATTCCTTGTACTCCTAGACCTTACAGGGTCAAGTACTCCAGCTAGAGAACCCCCTGATTCTAGTTCATCTCTAACCGCGTTTAGCCTAGCCCATCTGCGACCCAAACATTCCCTGAAGAATGGTATCAGTAAGCTAACTAGTAAGTGTGTTAATATCACTTGTCCCTATAAAAATATGTTGACCTAAGTGCAAGTGAAATGTAGATATAAATCCAAATGTACTCCTGTTGGTTGTTTCGGGGCCCTAGTTCCTTGGTCTTTTTTGTATCCACATAGTCTTGCGTGCCAAAGCTGGAGCTTGCTACCATCTGCAGCTTGCAAGACTTCCCTAGCCTCCCTGGGGCGGGGACGATGGCAAACCAGAAAGGCCTATCTTCTCCCTACGAGCCCCCTGAGGGCGGGAAACGTGGCTAGGCCTGGGGAGAATTGGTCCCAGACGATGAGGGGGTACTTGTACCTCCTCCCATGGGAGACATGTGTCTCAGACACTCCCACGACAGGGAGCCAAGGCCGGGTCACCATCTGGAAAAGACCCAGGCCGGGAGAGTACTGGCGAATCTACAACAACAACAACGCTATCCTCCACAGGATGGATATCAGATGCACAATACTCTAAACACTTCGGTGGCAAAATATAATCGTGATTGTCCTTTTACTAAACATGAGTTACACATTGCATTATAAGGAGTTCAGTCTACTCTATTTCTCAGAAGATGATATAAATACTTAAACGTACGTCCTTGGTTACTCATTCTTAACATTATATATAATCTTACACACAGGGTCCCCCCCTTATTCTTTCACTATTAGTTTTATTGTTTCCAGAGCAGCAGTAATCTGATATATCTATATTCTTAAACAACAGTAATCTGATATATCTATATTCTTAAACAACAGTAATCTGATATATTTATATTCTTAAACAACAGTAATCTGATATATCTATATTCTTAAACAACAGTAATCTGATATATCTATATTCTTAAACAACAGTAATCTGATATATCTATATTCTTAAACAACAGTAATCTGATATATTTATATTCTTAAACAACAGTAATCTGATATATCTATATTCTTAAACAACAGTAATCTGATATACTATATTCTTAAACAACAGTAATCTGTATATTTATATTCTAACAACAGTAATCTGATATATCTATATTCTTAAACAACAGTAATCTGATATATCTATATTCTTAAACAACAGTAATCTGATATATCTATATTCTTAAACAACAGTAATCTGATATATTTATATTCTTAAGCAGAAGTAATCTAATACACTTACGCCCAACGCCCATTTCATTGACTAGTTATGTAAATTCATTTAAATAATGGTGCTTAATAGATAAGTCTATATAATCAGATGCCAACTCTATTCTTATCCCTATGGTTTTACGAGAGGAGAGTTAATTCAGTACTGTGTTCCCACCTTTCTTACTTTACACTCTTATACCACTTATATGTCCATTGAGAATATGTATTTAATGTAGCAAACAATTTTATCCTACATGAACTAGCCGAAATTACTTTTGGCTAGTTCATGTCTTCGGTTTAATGTTAGGTTACTTGTCTAATGTTACATTCTTTGTCTTCTGTCAAGGTAAAGACTTGATTCTTAGATACACCACAGGGAGGTATTCTTTCTTCTTTGATTTGTAAAATGTTGATATCACAATGTTGAGAATGGTCCAAGTCGGACCGAAACGGGTTATTTGTACATTATCAATGTTATTTTAAATGTCCTGCCCAGCATATAGCTGCAAGCTGTGTTGTTGACATGATCCATTCGTCTGGACATAGGGAAATGAGCGTCATTCTTAACTCAGAAAATATGTATTCAGATACTAAGATATCAGTAAAAAAAATGGCATGACCCATCCATTTATCCGGACTAAATTCATCATAAGTTGGTTGTATTTTAAAAGTTCATAAATATAACAGGTTATCAGGACGCGAAATTTTAGCCATATTATAAACGACTCAGTTTGAACGAGGCGTTCCGTTGACTTTCCAGTCCACTCCCGTCAAAAAATTAACTATCAAATCATAAGATATGAGCATTTTTTACCCCATATAAGAAAGAAGTATAAACAGAGTAGTGTCGTAGGCTGCAAACTCATGAGCTATTGTGGGAGGTAAAATTGTCCCAGTGCTGGCATCCACGATGGGGCACAAAATAGTCTCCCCGCTAGTTGTCACTAGTATGGGAAATGCATATTTTTATTTCTGCTGTTGTTGTTGGGAAGCGCTAAACTGGTAGGGAATGGGAGTTAATCCTTGATCTAAGGAAGGGTAGCGTAGCAATAATTTCTTAAGATACGTTATAAATTCCCTGATTCTATCACGACCTGGTGCAGGCTAACAGCTGCGTTGTTACTCTTAGTTACACACACACAAGGAAGTCCTCCCCTTAATCCTCCCCTTAATCCCTTTATAAAACTATTAATGTGTGTATGCTTACCAATCAAGACAAATAGGAAAAGTCAAAGTTGTTCCAGAAACATAAAAGACCCGAGACTAGAGTAATTCACGCATTCACTGATAACTTCTGCTATATATAAAAAAGTACTATTTTTATTGTACTGTGGTGTTAGACCGGTCTATAACTGTTGTGAAAGACTTAGAAATCCCGCATAATAACAAAGGAACACTGCAGCAAGCCTATTGGCACATGCTAGGCACGTTTAACTCATGCCCACTCATATACACGTCCGAGCTATATTTAAAGGTAGACAGAGTTCTTGCCTCAATGAGGCTACGTGTAATATATTTAAGCTGCCTAATGTTTTATATAATATTACCACTTTTAATCAGCTTATTATTGCAACACCAAGGAATGTAAACACAGTGTCTGCTGCCAAACTTATTAACGTGATTCTCGCAACAAAACAGGTTACAGTATAAATTAGGTTTATGTCAAATACATAACTTTAAGAGCTAGTGTTTGTGACCTTGAGACAAGGGGCATTGAAGACTGCAAGACACACACACACACAGTATATATATATATATAAGGTAAATTTATGGAATGCCTTAAATGAAATATATTCAATTCCATAGTTCAATCCACAGTTTATTTTCGAGCACTACACTTATATCAAATCTTATCTTGGTGTTTACATAACCTTCAGTAAATCTAGAAAAAACACAACTGAAAAATGTTAAAGTCCCTAAGTGCTCTCAGAACTCTAGCTTCATCCTCATACCTTGTGTTGTTAAGAATTGTAAGAATAGTATTGTACATAGCCTTTACTACAGGCCTAATATATTATGTTGTATCTACTTTAATATTAGCTGGACAAATATATTTTCCTCTCTTGCAGTTAATTGAAAATAATGCCCTCGGAATTGTTCCTGGCTGACGTAAAACTTGCAAACTCTATAATATGAGGAAGAAACTTCCTGGGGTCAGGCACAAGATAACTTGTACTTGGTGTTAATTCCTGGGGTCAGGAACAACATAACTTGTACTTGGTGTTAATTCCTGGGGTCTGGATCAAGATAACTTGTACTTGGTGTTAATTCCTGGGATCTGGATAAAGATAATTTGCACTTGGTGTTAATTCCTGGGATCAAGAACAAGATAACTTGTACTTGGTATTAATTCCTGGGGTCAGGAACAAGATCATTTGTACTTGGTGTTAATTCCTGGGGTCAGGAACAAGATAACTTGTACTTCGTGTTAATTCCTGGGGTCAGGAACAAGATAACTTGTACTTGGTGTTAATTCCTGGGGTCAGGAACAAGATAATTTGTACTTGGTGTTAATTCCTGGGGTCAGGAACAAGATAACTTGTACTTGATACTAATTCCTGGGGTCATGAACAAGATCATTTGTACTTGGTGTTAATTCCTGGGGTCAGGAACAAGATAACTTGTACTTGGTGTTAATTCCTGGGGTCAGGAACAAGATAACTTGTACTTGGTGTTAATTCCTGGGGTCAGGAACAAGATAATTTGTACTTGGTGTTAATTCCTGGGGTCAGGAACAAGATAACTTGTACTTAATACTAATTCCTTGAGTCAGGAACAAGATCATTTGTACTTGGTGTTAATTCCTGGGGTCAGGAACAAGATAACTTGTACTTGGTGTTAATTCCTGGGGTCAGAAACAAGATAACTTGTACTTGGTGTTAATTCCTGGGGTCAGGAACAAGATAACTTGTACTTGGTGTTAATTCCTGGGGTCAGGAACAAGATAACTTGTACTTGATACTGATTCCTGGGGTCAGGAACAAGATCATTTGTACTTGGTGTTAATTCCTGGGGTCAGGAACAAGATAACTTGTACTTGGTGTTAATTCCTGGGGTCAGGAACAAGATAACATGTACTTGGTATTAAATTGCTTATAAAGGAAGTACTGACAATAATTTTTAATATAATGCAAGTATGCAAAACTCAAAATGTATAACAAAATCATAGTGATATTAAATCCTCGTCCCTACAGGTTTAGCGTTTCCTCATGAATATCTTAATATCGAATCCCATAAATTGTTTGAACTGCATTATTATAGACTTGAAATATTTCTCAAAAAAACTTGCTTTAATTAATTGAAAGAAGAATTTGTAACCTAGTTTAGGCTATTGTATTCAGCTCAGTGCTGAGGAGCCTAGCACGGCTCAGTGCTGAGGAGGCTAGCACGGCTCAGTGCTGAGGAGCCTAGCACGGCTCAGTGCTGAGGAGGCTAGCACGGCTCAGTGCTGAGGAGCCTAGCACGGCTCAGTGCTGAGGAGCCTAGCACGGCTCAGTGCTGAGGAGGCTAGCACGGCTCAGTGCTGAGGAGTCTAGCACGGCTCAGTGCTGAGGAGCCTAGCACGGCTCAGTGCTGAGGAGCCTAGCACGGCTCAGTGCTGAGGAGGCTAGCACGGCTCAGTGCTGAGGAGCCTAGCACGGCTCAGTGCTGAGGAGGCTACCATGGCTCAGTACTGAGGAGGCTAGCACGGCTCAGTGCTGAGGAGGCTACCATGGCTCAGTGCTGAGGAGTCTAGCACGGCTTAGTGCTGAGGAGCCTAGCACGGCTTAGTGCTGAGGAGTCTAGCACGGCTTAGTGCTGAGGAGCCTAGCACGGCTCAATGCTGAGGAGTCTAGCACGGCTTAGTGCTGAGGAGGCTACCATGGCTCAGTACTGAGGAGGCTACCATGGCTCAGTGCTGAGGAGGCTACCATGGCTCAGTGCTGAGGAGGCTACCATGGCTCAGTGCTGAGGAGGCTACCAGGGCTCAGTGCTGAGGAGGCTACCATGGCTCAGTGCTGAGGAGGCTACCATGGCTCAGTGCTGAGGAGGCTACCATGGCTCAGTGCTGAGGAGGCTCATGCTCAGGCGAGGGGCTACCATGGCTCAGTGCTGAGGAGGCTAGCACGGCTCAGTGCTGAAGAGGCTACCATGGCTCAGTGCTGAGGAGGCTACCATGGCTCAGTGCTGAGGAGGCTAGCACGGCTCAGTGCTGAGGAGTCTAGCACGGCTTAGTGCTGAAGAGTCTAACACGGCTCAATGCTGAGGAGCCTAGTACGGCTCAGTGCTGAAGAGTCTAGCACGGCTCAGTACTGAGGAGCCTAGTACGGCTCAGTACTGAGGAGCCTAGTACGGCTCAGTACTGAGGAGCCTAGTACGGCTCAGTACTGAGGAGCCTAGTACGGCTCAGTACTGAGGAGCTAGTACGGCTCAGTACTGAGGAGCCTAGTACGGCTCAGTACTGAGGAGCCTAGTACGGCTCAGTACTGAGGAGCCTAGTACGGCTCAGTACTGAGGAGCCTAGTACGGCTCAGTACTGAGGAGCCTAGTACGGCTCAGTACTGAGGAGCCTAGTACGGCTCAGTACTGAGGAGCCTAGCACGGCTCAGTGCTGAGGAGCCTAACACGGCTCAGTGCTGAGGAGCCTAACACGGCTCAGTGCTAAGGAGGCTAGCACGGCTCAGTGCTGAGGAGCTTAACACGGCTCAGTGCTGAGAAGCCTAACACGGCTTAGTGCTGAAGAGTCTAGCACGGCTCAGTGCTGAGGAGTCTAGCACGGCTTAGTGCTGAGTCTAGCACGGCTCAGTACTGAGGAGGCTAGCACGGCTCAGTGCTGAGGAGGCTAGCACGGCTCAGTACTGAGGAGGCTAGCACGGCTCAGTGCTGAGGAGCCTAATACGGCTCAGTGCTGAGGAGCCTAGCACGGCTCAGTGCTGAGGAGCCTAATACGGCTCAGTGCTGAGGAGCCTAATACGGCTCAGTGCTGAGGAGCCTAGTACGGCTCAGTGCTGAGGAGCCTAATACGGCTCAGTGCTGAGGAGCCTAGTACGGCTCAGTGCTGAGGAGCCTAGTACGGCTCAGTGCTGAGGAGCCTAATACGGCTCAGTGCTGAGGAGCCTAATACGGCTCAGTGCTGAGGAGCCTAGTACGGCTCAGTGCTGAGGAGCCTAGTACGGCTAGTGCTGAGGAGCCAATACGGCTCAGTGCTGAGGAGCCTAATACGGCTCAGTGCTGAGGAGCCTAATACGGCTCAGTGCTGAGGAGCCTAATACGGCTCAGTGCTGAGGAGCCTAGTACGGCTCAGTGCTGAGGAGCCTAGTACGGCTCAGTGCTGAGGAGCCTAGTGTCTAATCGACATGTGCCTAGGACAAAATGGTAACTAACCACACACACACAGAGGCCAGGAGCTATGTCTCGACCCCTGCAACCACAACTAGGTGAGTACACACACACATGAGGTGTGGTATGGGGGCGTTTGGTGTGCATGTATTAGTGGCGTATTAGGCTGTGGCCAGACATCTCATGAATTAGGATCAGTGGTGGGCGTGTGGTCGTGCTGAGGGTGGTGAAGGTGGTTGGGATGGTGGTAGGTGGTGGTTGTTCAGGTGATGGTAGTGGTATTAACTGGTTAGTGTTTGTATCATTCATCACTTGCTCTTTATCTTCTCATCACCGACATCGTCATCTGTTTGGTCTTGACGGCTGCTCCTAAGTACCAGAGATCCCTTGACGCTCATCTGTGCCCTCCTGGAGGCTGTGTGCACTCAAACACACGTGCACGCACACGCACACACACACACACACCCCGAGACTGCTGGGAAGAGTGAAAAAAACTCTAAGGATAGCTGAAAGTAAAGCAAGAGATAATCAAACCAGTATAAAGAAAATAAGAGGTGAGGTAAGTGGAATACTGATAGCAGTGGCAGTGAGCCAGGAGGCTGAGGAACCTGTAAATTTTCTAAGGGTAGGGAGGTTTGTGAGCAGCAAAGTGCGTCCAGTTCAGATAGTATCGGACAAAGTTTAAATACGAGAGTTAGGGTGGGTCAGAGTATCGGTATCTGGGAAGTATCGGCTAATGTTGTTGATATCGGTATCGATAATGCCCTGAAATTGAGTATCGGTATTGCCATTGGTAAAATGATTGATCGCACCATCACTATAACAGTTATAAGCCGTGTGGGAATATGTTTCTGTTAAGAGAAAGTGTAGGAGGAATAGAGGAATAATTATAATCGGAAGAATAACCTCAGGATAGTTAGGTAAGGTTCGTCAGGAAACAGGACAAGTGTTTCCTGACGCTGGTCTTGGTCATATGATGACCCACAGCTGGAGCTTTTGGTCATCTGACCGAGGCCTTCCACTGGCTTACCTCTCCACCTCTTTAAAAATTATGGTTATGATTATAGCTATTAGATAAATAGAAGAGATGAGTCCAACAAGCAGGGCGAGACAGCCTCCAGGAACACACGGGATGTCCAGAAGAATAACCAAGTCTCTCACCAGAATTTCTCAACTTGCCCAACCTCCATCCCTCTCTCCCACTTGCATTAATTACTCCCTCCCTAAAAAAAACACAGTCCCCCTTCCCCCCAACCTTCCACTATCAGGAACCTCCAACACGTCAAGAAAATCTTCACTACCCTCTGCCTCAAACTATAGGCCTTTACATTTGACACCTTTGGTACCTTTCGAGAATTTTCCTACTCTGGAAGCCCGGTCGGGCTTGTCTGTTGCTTGACTGACCAACCAACCTGTTGCTGCTGGCGGCCCGCTGACCCACATATCCGTCACAGCCTGGTTGATCCGGCATTTAAGAGGAAATCGTCTGGTTTCCTCTTAAAGACCTCTTCACTGGTTGCAGTAGTATTTCCAATATCTTCTAGCAAAATGTTAAATGGTCTGGGCCCACGGATGTTGATACAAAGCTCCCGTATTGTGCCCACATCGCCCTTAATTTTCACTGGATTTATTCTACACTTTCTCCCATATATCACTCCAGTATGTTGTTATGGCAGTGTGCAGATTTAGGACCAGGCCCTCGAGTACTTTCTACGTATATATTTTCAAGTATCTCCTCCAGCGAGTCCATATTGAGGACTTTGAGGCGTTCCCAGTAATTTAAATGATTTATTGGCTGTATGTGGGTTGTTTTTCGAGTGTTCCATCTCTAATAACTCTCCTGCCCAAACTATTCAATATACTCTCTCACAACCACAACACCCAAACACTCATCTGCAAACAGTAAACTAATATAGTATTCCCCCCATCCTTTCCTGGAAGTATAAGCTCAGAATCCTAGAAGATCCCCCACAGTAGGTTGTGGTTCCCCACCCCATCCTTCACACAAACCAGGGACCGGATGAGCCAAAACGAGATAGCATATTAAACAAGTTCTCTGAGATGAGAACATCGCAAGAAAATCTAGGTATTCCTGCCTTAGAGGAGACAAAGATCACAGGATATATGGAAGAGAAAGAGAGAGAGAGAGAGAGAGAGAGAGAGAGAGAGAGAGAGAGAGAGGCAGGGCACTGCTAAATACAGATAAGTAGACTTTTGAAGAGGTGATTGCTATCTGTAGGGCAGACCAGACACTCCCTTACAATTTATATTAATTCTTAACACATAATGCACTTGCGTTTACAAAAAATGCAACCAAGTTTTAAAATTAAATATTTTCTCGTGTTAATGCTGACCCGCTGTTCACCTAGCAGTAAGTAGGTACCTGGGTGTTAGTCGACTGTTGTAGGTCGCATCCTGGGGGACAAGATTAACTTACGATGCCCGAAATACTCTGTATAACCAGGGACCTTATATATAGTATATCATTGATATCAACTAAGTCTGCATCATTTGTATCATGTACTTGTAGAAATAATAATAATAATAATTATTATTATTATTATTATTATTATTATTTATTTATTTATTTATTAATGTTACCGCAGTAGAAACAACGATTTGCTGCCATTGCATTTTTTTAATTACAAGTAAAAGGAAATTAATATTTTATGACAATAAAACATTTGATGAATTCAGAATATATTAAAATTAACCTTTGACTTCATATTGTTTCTCCTTCCACTATACGAATTGTTCCTCAATCTTTCTGTAAATCAAGCTGGCTGTTTATCTGTACAGAATTACGTACACTGTACGTTATTATGAAGACGGTGAAGCAACTACGTCATTCATGTTGAATGTTGGAAGGTATTCTTAAGAAGCTTGTAAACTGTGGGATGTCATTCACTTTTGTGCTGACAGGGAATCTTGGTATTGTTGAATCTTACTCTGTGTCAAGTTCGTCTTGTCATCTTTCATCAAGTGCTCTTTGTATTTCTTCATTTTTCATCAAGTGGTGTTTTAGGCTAATATTTGTTTTGTTCTCTTGTGCCTCCGTCGTATAATTGACTTCCTGTTATCCGTCTCTCTCTCTCTCAGTTGCTTTACTTCCTGGCTTGACTTCCACCCAGCCATGGTGGGTCTGTCTCGCTCTGCACCATTAACACATCTCAGGGGACCTGTAAACACCTACCTGCTAGAGTACTATCTGGGACTTGACTGCCCCCTGCAACCTCCTAGTCCTCTCCACCCTTCTTACCATTTCTTCTTCCTCCCTACCTCCTTCTTCCACAGCCACAACATTTCCACTGCCCACAATTATACATCAACAAGTCAACTCTTACTAGAGATGACGAGTCACCTCCACAGTATTAACCAACACTAGAGGAACGAGTTTGTGAGAGTGCGCAAGCCAGTTCACACTCACAGGTATTGATGGCCTCCAATGTACCACTTATAACCAATAATAATAATAATGTATATTCATTATAGACAGGGAAGCATAGCTAGCTTTTGTTCTCATTGTTCTCATGTGTAACTGTCATGTCGAGTAGGGTAGCAGCATATTGCTGATGTGTCGAATTTTGATCAATACAGGAATAAAACATGTTGAGGATTGCCGATTTTCTGACTGTTGATAATGTGTATCGTGGACACAGGTAAGGTCATATCTTCGTTACTGTTTGTTGGTATAGAAAAGTCAGTGACATTTAGACCTTGAGAGAGAGCTGGCGATACAAACATTTAGGCCTATTGCAAAACAACGACGGGAAGAATTGAATGATAGCTCTAGGCCTTTCGTGTTGCAATCATCACATCAGGAGCTTGCAGTGTTGCAAAAAGAGAAATTCCAAGCACATACGTTCAGACACGCTTCCGCAGACACGCTTCCGCAGACACGCTTCCGCAGACACGCTTCCGCAGACACGCTTCCGCTGAACGTATTTGCCGGGAATACCTCATCTTTTCTGCAACACTACAAGCTCCTGACGATGTGTTGATTGCAACACGAAAGGCCTAGAGCTATCATTCAACTCTCCCCGTGGTTGTATCGCCTGTTCGCGATTATTGCATAGTATAAGCCTATGTGTTTTGTGACTGGCTTGCCCTGGGTTGGCACTCCAGCAGTGTCTTTGACTCTGGACTCCCGTTGTGTGATACAGACAAACAGAAAGTAAGAAAAAAGGAGAAATAAATAAACATGAAGTGAAGGATTGTCAACAAGGGGAATCAATAAGTCATTGAGTGAAGGAGTGAGAAGGTGAATGAACAGGTGAGTGAGAAGGTGAATGAACAGGTGAGTGAGTTGAATGACGGGAGTTGTATTGAAGACAAGACAATTGTGAAGATTGAGTGTAACTCATCCTTCAGGGAGTTTATTTCCACTGTGCCTACTTGGCATCATTGATTCTCCCTGATGAAGGTCCCAGAGTGACAGGAAGGTGGGTGCCAGGATGGTGGGTGACAGTGATGGTGAGTGCCAGGGATGGTGGGTGCCAGGAATGGTGGACGCCAAGAATGGTGGGTGACAGTGATAGTGGACGCCAGTGATGGTGGGTGCCAGGGATGATGGGTGCCAGGGATGATGGGTAGGTGAGTGGGCGGTGGTAGTGAGTGTTGTTGTTGGGTCACTACGTTATCTTTGGTCACATACGAGTCCATACTCGTCAAATCTCAAGAAAAACAGGAAATTGCAGTAGGCTTATAAAACTATTATAGAGAAGTTTTTTTTTTTGCAGTTGAAAAAATCCTTCTAAAATTGAATAACACTTACTACTCAATTAAGGAAGTGCTTATTCAATTGTATTTACCAAAAGTCGAATTATAGAGAAGTGTTTTATAAGAAAGTTGAGAGTATTTAACAAGATTCATCAGTGACTATACAACAAGTGGATTATAACCTCTAACTGCATCTCTTTAATTATTCCTCTTTATTATGCTTTATCACCTTATTGTTGCTTTAATTATGTTCATTACTCTATATATTATTTTGTTCATAAAGTTCTCAACAGATGACCAAAAATCAAGACAAAATATTTTTGGGGAGAACTTTACTGCTATTCTGACAAAATCTTAAATAAGAGTAAATATTGAAAATTGTTGTTAGTGGCACACACAGCGCCTCTGCTCCCTCTCTAAGGACCATGGAGAGATGTCCGGTCCACCGCCTCTGAGGTATCAAGTTCGTTTAACAGCTTCTTCACCTCCTCGGTTGTGTGTATCTCACTCAGTACTTGTTAGTATCATGCCAGTAATAAAGGCAGAAATGAATATAATTAAAATAAAAAAAATCCGAATCTTTAATCTCCCATTAAAAAATATAGTTTCTATATTTGTCTCTTATTTTTCTGTGTTGTTGGGTATGACATACAGGAAATTAATTTTTTTCAATTTGTTTCGTGTCAGAGAGTGGAAATTTATGAAATGGCTGGGGTCAGTCTGGCGACGAAGTGGCTGGGGTCAGTCTGGCGACGAAGTGGCTGGGGTCAGTCTGGCGACGAAGTGGCTGGGGTCAGTCTGGCGACGAAGTGGCTGGGGTCAGTCTGGCGACGAAGTGGCTGGGGTCAGTCTGGCGACGAAGTGGCTGGGGTCAGTCTGGCGACGAAGTGGCTGGGGTCAGTCTGGCGACGAAGTGGTTCAACGTAGTCGAGAAACACTCAGAGTTGCATGATTATCACTCGTTGTGTGAGAACGAGTTGTTGATGAGGTCTTTTGGGACCTAGTTCTTAGGTCTTTTGTGTATCCATATGGTTTTGCGATACCATCCACAGGATGGATATGAGGTGCACAATAAACTAGCCACTACCTTCCACAGGATGGATATGAGGTGCACAATAAACTAGCCACTACCATCCACAGGATGGATATGAGGTGCACAATAAACTAGTCACTACCATCCACAGGATGGATATGAGGTGCACAATAAACTAGCCACTACCATCCACAGGATGGATATGAGGTACACAATAAACTAGCCACTACCATCCACAGGATGGATATGAGGTGCACAATAAACTAGCCACTTCGGTGGACAAAATTTGAGTGGTAGTTTCGAAAGCTCCACCAAGTAGTATAAATCTGATGCATTAATTAAGTAAGCAAGCAAGCGAACACGTTATCTTTTATCGAGGCTTGCACACCAGAGAAGCCTCCTGACCCGGGCCGGTCTACGGGTGTAAGAAAACTCACGAAACCCATCACAGGTATATCAGAGGTACATAATATTTTTTTGGTCCATGTATTTCCATGTTGATGAATTAGACACATGTGTAACATCTGGGTATCTTTATTATGTAGACGTTTCGCCCACGTCTGGCTGTCTGTGCTCCCGAGTCATCAAGACTACGGTACTGAATACCTGATTCTAGGCTCAGGGACTGATTACCTATTTAGTCTTCTGCATTGTACCGATAAAGCCACTGGTTGGCGAAACGTCTGCGTAATAAACAAACTTGCAGTAGAAATAGGTGCATTAGTGTGTACCTATTTCCGCGTTACGAGTGCCAGCTTTAACGTGGCACACTTTGGGTTTAATCCTGTGGAATAATGGTAATATATAACGGGCCACGAGGCACAGTGCCTAATAAAAGCCCAGTTGATGGCTGCTATTATTATTACTGTGCTACACCTCGTAAAGACAGCACAGCTCTCTAGCTGATTTTATTGCTCAAAATTATTGGCCCCGAATTTTAACGTGAGGATTTGTGTCGTACCTGCACTTAAAATGGGTTAGACAAGTATTTTGATTAGAGGGTTTGGGTTTGAGAAAGACTTGCCTAGTATGGGCCAGTAGGCCTGCTGCAGTGTTCCTCCTTAATTATGTTCTTGCGTGGGTACGTACGCCAACCCGATCCGTAGTTACAAACGTTAGTGACGTACATCTTTCCGTTCTAGGTTAAGGTTTGTCAGGAAAGACGACAAGAGTTCCACTAGCTGCATCAACTCTCGCTGTGTGGGAGGAGAGACTCTGGTTTCTTTAATCAGACTCACGAAATCGTAATGACACGATCACAAACAAACCATACCACGGGTGGGGTTCGAACCCGCGACGGTCTGGAGTTTTGAGACTCTGACCGCGGGTTCGAACCCCACCTAGCTGGTTAAGTTGAAGGGGAAGAGAAAGAGGAGAAAGGGAAGGTAGAAGAGGTGAGAGGTTGGAGGTATCCTGGCTGGTCTTTTCATTAGACCGGCAAGTATTGACTAGGTCTTACCTGGAGAGGGTTTCGGGGGTCAACGCCCCCGCGGCTCGGTCTAAGACCAGGCCTCATGGGGGATCAGGGTCTGATCAACCAGGCTGTTACTGCCGGCCGCACGCAAGCTGACGTACGAACCACAGCCCGGTTGGTCAGGTACTGACTTTAGGTGCCTGTCCAGTGCCTTCTTGAAGACAGCCAGGGGTCTACCCAGCGTTTTGTTTAGGTCATGTTGAATGTGGTCTGGCGTGGTGTTGGAGACGTCTAGCGTGGTGGTGGAGAGGTCTGGCGGGGTGGTGGCGAGGTCTGGCGGGGTGGTGGCGAGGTCTGGCGTGGTGGTGGAGAGGTCTGACGTGGTGGTGGAGAAGTCTAGCGGGGTGGTGGAGAGGTCTAGCGGTGTGGTGGAGAGGTCTAGCGGGGTGGTGGAGAGGTCTGGCGTGGTGGTGGAGAAGTCTAGCGGGGTGGTGGAGAGGTCTAGCGTGGTGGTGGAGAGGTCTAGCGGGGTGGTGGAGAGGTCTAGCGGGGTGGTGGAGAGGTCTGGCGTGGTGGTGGAGAGGTCTAGCGAGGTGGTGGAGAGGTCTAGCGGGGTGGTGGAGAGGTCTAGCGGGGTGGTGGAGAGGTCTAGCGGGGTGGTGGAGAGGCCTGGCAGGGTGGTGGAGAGGTCTGGCGTGGTGGTGGAGAGGTCTGGCGTGGTGAGGTTTGGGGGGTCCCGGCGTGGTGGAGAGGTCTGCGGGTGGTGGAGAGGTCTAGCGGGTGGTGGAGAGGTCTAGCGGGGTGGTGGAGAGGTCTAGCGGGGTGGTGGAGAGGTCTAGCGGGGTGGTGGAGAGGTCTGGCGTGGTGGTGGAGAGGTCTACACTCTTAGAGTATACCTAGACAAGTTCATGATGATTAAGTTAACACCGGAGTGCTTGGAGCAACCTGGCCTGGGCACTCTCTCCTCTCCTCCACCATCACACATTGCCTCCTGATGAAGGTAGTCTTCCAGTCTTTCTGCCTTCTCTTGTTGTTTCTTATTTATATCATCTATCAATAATATTTCTTCTTCTTTTTTCAACCTTTTTTCCGCTTCCTCATACCCTTCTCTTGTAGAAGTTTTGTAGTATAGTATGTAGAAGGTGGTGGTGGTTGGTCAGGACCTGTAGAAGGTGGTGGTGGTTGGTCAGGACCTGTGGAAGGTGGTGGTGGTTGGTCAGGACCTGTGGAAGGTGGTGGCGGCTGGTCAGGACCTGTGGAAGGTGGTGGTGGTTGGTCAGGACCTGTGGAAGGTGGTGGTGGTTGGTCAGGACCTGTGGAAGGTGGTGGTGGTTGGTCAGGACCTGTAGAAGGTGGTGGTGGTTGGTCAGGACCTGTGGAAGGTGGTGGCGGCTGGTCAGGACCTGTGGAAGGTGGTGGTGGCTGGTCAGGACCTGTGAAGGTGGTGGTGATTGGTCAGGACCTGTGAAGAGTGGTGGAGTTGGTCAGGACCTGTGGAAGGTGGTGGTAGTTGGTCAGGACCTGTGGAAGGTGGTGGTGGTTGGTCAGACCTGTGGAAAGGTGGTAGTGGTTGGTCAGGACCTGTGGTAGAGGTAGACCGTGAGTGTGGTGATGTCAGGACCTGGAAGGTGGTGAGTGATTGGTCAGGACCTGTGGAAGGTAGTGGTGGTTGGTCAGGACCTGTGAAGGTGGTGGTGGTTGTCAGGACCTGTGGAAGGTGTGTGAGTTAGTCAGACCTGTGAAGGTGGTGGTGGTTGGTCAGGACCTGTGGAAGGTGGTGGGTGGTCAGGACCTGTGGTAGTAGTGTTGGTCAGGACTGAAGTGGTGGTTAGTCAGGACCTGTGAAGGTGGTGGCTGTTGTCAGGACCTGTGGAAGGTGGTGGAGCTGGTCAGGACCTGTGGAAGGTGGTAGGTGGTTGGTCAGGACCTGTGGAAGTGGTGGTGGTTGGTCAGGACCTGTGGAAGGTGGTGGTGGTGGTCAGGACCTGTGGAAGGTGGTGGTGGTTGGTCAGGACCTGTGGAAGGTGGTGGTGGTTGGTCAGGACCTGTAGAAGATGGTGGTGGTTGGTAAGGACCTGTGGAAGGTGAGTGGTGGTTGGTCAGGACCTGTGGAAAGGTGGTGAGTGTTGTCAGGACCTATGGAAGGTGGTGGTGGTTGGTCAGGACCTGTGAAGAAGTGGTGGTGGTTGGTCAGGACCTTGGAAGAGTGGTGGTATGGTTGGTCAGGACCTGTGGAAGGTGGTGGTGGTTGGTCAGGACCTGTGGAAGGTAGTGGTGGTTGGTCAGGACCTGTGAAGAGTGGTGGTGGTTGGTCAGGACCTGTGGAAGGTGGTGGTGGAGTGCAGGACCTGTGGAAGGTGGTGGTGGTTGGTCAGGACCTGTGAAGGTGGTGGTGGTTGGTCAGGACCTGTGGAAGGTGGTGGTGGTTGGTCAGGACCTGTGAAGGTGGGGTATGAGTGGTAGTGAGTTGGTCAGGACCTGTAGAAGATGGTGGTGGTTGGTCAGGACCTGTGGAAGGTGGTGGTGGTTGGTCAGGACCTGTGGAAGGTGGTGGTGGTTGGTCAGGACCTGTAGAAGGTGGTGGTGGTTGGTCAGGACCTGTGGAAGGTGGTGGTGGTTGGTCAGGACCTGTGGAAGGTGGTGGTGGTTGGTCAGGACCTGTGGAAGGTGGTGGTGGTTGGTCAGGACCTGTGGAAGGTGGTGGTGGTTGGTCAGGACCTGTGGAAGGTGGTGGTGGTTGGTCAGGACCTGTGGAAGGTGGTGGTGGTTGGTCAGGACCTGTAGAAGGTGGTGGTGGTTGGTCAGGACCTGTGGAAGGTGGTGGTGGTTGGTCAGGACCTGTGGAAGGTGGTAGTGGTTGGTCAGGACCTGTGGAAGGTGGTGAGTGTTGGTCAGGACCTGTGAAGATGGTGGTGGTTGGTCAGGACCTGTGAAGGTGGTGGTGGTTGGTCAGGACCTGTGGAAGGTGGTGGTGGTGTCAGGACCTGTGAAGGTGGTGGTGGGTTGTCAGGACCTGTAGAAGGTGGTGGTGGTTGGTCAGGACCTGTGGAAGGTGGTGGTGGTTGGTCAGGACCTGTGGAAGGTGGTGGTGGTTGGTCAGGACCTGTAAGAGTGGTGGTGGTTGGTAAGGACCTGTAGAAGGTGGTGGTGGGTGGTCAGGACCTGTAGAAGGTGGTGGTGGTTGGTCAGGACCTGTAGAAGGTGGTGGTGGTTGGTCAGGACCTGTGAGGTGGTGGAGTAGTCAGGACCTGGAAGGTGGTGGTGGTTGGTCAGGACCTGTGAAAGAGTGGTGGTGGTTGGTCAGGACCTGTGGAAGGTGGTGGGGTTGGTCAGGACCTGTGGAAGGTGGTGGTGGTTGGTCAGACCTGTGAAGGTGGTGGTGGTCAGACTGTGGAAGGTGGTGGTGGTTGGTCAGGACCTGTGGAAGGTGGTGGTGGTGGTCAGGACCTGGAAGTGGTGTGGTTGGTCAGGACCTGTGAAGGTGTGGTGGTTGGTCGGACCTGTGGAAGGTGGTGGTGGTTGGTCAGACCTGTGGAAGGTGGTGGTGGTGGTCAGGACCTTGAAGGTGGTGGTGGTTGGTCAGACCTGTGAAGTGGTGGTGGTTGGTCAGACCTGTGAAGGTTGGTGGTGGTCAGACCTGTGAAGGTGGTGGTGGTGGTCAGGACCTGTGAAGGTGGTGGTGGTGGTAGGACCTGTGAAGGTGGTGGTGGTGGTCAGGACTGGAAGGTGGTGGTGGTTGGTCAGGACCTGTGAAGGTGGTGGTGTTGGTCAGGACCTTGAAGGTGTGGTGGTTGGTCAGGACCTGTGGAAGGTGGTGGTGGTGGTCAGGACCTGTGAAGTGTGGTGGTTGTAGGACCTGTGAAGGTGGTGGTGGTTGGTCAGACCTGTAGAAGGTGGTGGTGGTTGGTCAGGACCTGTGAAGGTGGTGGTGGTTGGTCAGACCTGTGAAGGTGGTGTGTTGGTCAGGACCTGCATCCTCTTCTTCTCTGTGTGTTTCTGCTCTCCTTCATCTGCTGTCTCTCTTGTTTGCTTGCCCTTCCTGTTGTGGTTGTCCCTTCATCTTCTCTCTCTCTCTCTCTTCTCTCTCTCTTCCTCTTCTCTCTCTCTCTCTCTCTCTCTTCTCTTCTCCCCTCTCTCTTGGTGTGCCTCTCTCTCTCTCTCTCTCTCTCTGTTCCCTCCTTGTTTCGTCTCTCTCTCCTTCTTCTCTCTCCTCTCTCTCTCTCTCTCTCTCTCTCTCTCTCTCTCTCTCTCTCTCTCTCTCTCTCTCTCTCTCTCTCTCTCTCTCTCTCTCTCTCTCTCTCTCTCCATCTTCGATGATTGTTCCTGGTTACTTTCATAAATATTAATATTTTTGTATGTGTTTAAATAGGCATAAAGTTTAAGAAAAGTATGTGCGATAATGATATTATCACATATAATTTTTCTCGTGTACGTTCGACAAGCCCTTCTGAACCTGTTGTAGAGTGTTAGATGCTATCCTCATCCCTCCTGTTGACGTCTCCCAGCTCAGGCTGACACCTTTCATTACCCCCCTGTGCTAAGACTATCCTGTGGCATGGAAAATGCAAGGATGCATAGGTCTCTCTGGCTTGTATCACGTAGATCTCGTAGGTGTCTCTGGCTTGTATCACGTAGATCTCGTAGGTCTCTCTGGCTTGTATCATGTAGATCTCGTAGGTCTCTCTGGCTTGTATCACGTAGATCTCGTAGGTGTCTGGCTTGTATCACGTAGATCTCGTAGGTCTCTCTGGCTTGTATCACGTAGATCTCGTAGGTCTCTCTGGCTTGTATCACGTAGATCTCGTAGGTCTCTCTGGCTTGTATCACGTAGATCTCGTAGGTCTCTCTGGCTTGTATCACGTAGATCTCGTAGGTCTCTCTGGCTTGAATCACGTAGATCTCGTAGGTCTCTCTGGCTTGTATCACGTAGATCTCGTAGGTCTCTTTGGCTTGTATCACGTAGATCTCGTAGGTCTCTGGCTTGTATCACGTAGATCTCGTAGGTCTCTCTGGCTTGTATCACGTAGATCTCGTAGGTCTCTCTGGCTTGTATCACGTAGATCTCGTAGGTCTCTCTGGCTAGTATCACGTAGATCTCGTAGGTCTCTCTGGCTTGTATCACGTAGATCTCGTAGGTCTCTCTGGCTTGTATCACGTAGATCTCGTAGGTCTCTCTGGCTTGTATCACGTAGATCTCGTAGGTCTCTCTGGCTTGTATCACGTAGATCTCGTAGGTTTCTCTGGCTTGTATCACGTAGATCTCGTAGGTCTCTCTGGCTTGTATCACGTAGATCTCGTAGGTCTCTTTGGCTTGTATCACGTAGATCTCGTCAAGAATAGTGTAGTGGCACACTGCGGGTGCCTTCTCTCTTAATCACCTAGATGTTACAAGGTAGTCTCTAATGTAGACAGAAAGAGATATATAAATAACCCGTACATGGGAGAGGGAGGCTTGTGACGACGTTTCAGTCCGACCATTTACAAGTGAATATTAAATGGTCCAAGTTTGACCGAGACGTTGTTATAAGGTTCTCCCTGCCATGTGCGGGTTATTTGTGTACTGTTACAGTCACGGTATTGTGCCGTTTTGTCTTTTAGCAACATATAGTTCTTCTTGGTAGTTAGTGTGGGTGTCCAAGACCTCCGTTATGTCATCCCCATGAACCACCACCACCCACACTCCACACCACCACCCACACTCCACACCACCCACACTCCACACCTGGCTAGTGGTTAATATACAACATATGTAAATGGTGTCCATGTTAGGGGAAGAGGGGGAGGGTTGAATCTATCATAGTCGTACCTTAACATCCGCTCCAGCATAGTTTTCTTCATACTTTATTTAGCACTGAGGCAAAATATCATTAATGCCATATCATAATAAATCATTTATATCTTTGTGACTTCATATTCTGACATCCATGCATCTTTACTTATTGTTATTGTTGTTGTTCTTGATTAGGGTGTTTCATGGGGTTTAAAGCCTATCGACTACACTAGGGTCATTAATAAGGTGCATGTCGCCTTTTCACCACCAGACAAGAATACTTTATTCCCTAAAATAAAGAATAAACCCTCAATGTATATTCAATGTCTATTATTATTATTATTAGTAGTAGTAGTAGTATTAATTATTATTTAGGTTTTTTTTTCTAAAGGAAAATTATTTTTTGATTGTGTCTTCAGGTTTAAAACTGTTAATATGTGAGAGAGAAACAGGATTTTTTTTTTACTATCACTCGCTTGTCTGTGGCGACAACGTTTCTTTATAAAACGTTATTCTGCAGCTGATGTGTTAGACCAGTCTACTGTGTGGCACCAGTCACTGGATGACTCCAAGGTCAGCTGTGTAGTGGCATTGGACACTGCTGGTGCTTTCAGCCGAGTATGGCACCAGGAACTCTTGGCAAAACTGCAGGCACTTGAAGTCTCAGCTCTGCACTATGCCTCTTCAGTGATTACCTTCAAGGTAGATCTCTAAGAGTAATTCTCAACGGGACAGAATCAACAAGACAGTTGGTGCCAGTGTTCCACAGGGAAGTGTACTTGGTCAATTGTTATGGAATGTCTACTTCAAGGACTTTCACCTCATCACAGAATCTCATGTCTATGCAGATGACTTTACCCTGACACTTATCCAAGAGAGGAAATGCCAGCTGTTCTAAGGTAAATCAATCACCAGCTCTTACAGCTATATCAACTTGGGGAAAAAGATGGCAGGCTGCAATTGCTTCTGAGAAAACACAAATGATGGTCTAAAGCCACGATGATGTTAATGCTGAAGCACTGGTAAGAATGAATGAGTGTGTGTTAAGAGTTCGGGAATGAGGTGAGTGTCATAAGGATGAAATTTGACTCCAAAATGTCTACGAGGAATCACGTAGTAAATCTTGCAAGAAAAGCAGCGAAGAAGCTAGCAGCACTAAGACGTATCTCGCACCTGCTTGACAATAGAGGCTGGAAAACTTGAATAAGCATCTCTCCTGGATTGGCTGCCCCTCATCTCATCTACGACTTATGGACAGAATAGAGTACCGATCAACACGACTCATCTCTAGTCTGGATCCAGTTTGGATAGGTGTGTTATGTACAAGGCACTATTGTCACTGCTCCACTTCGCGGACAGTGAGAAGATAGCTTCTATTCCTCAAGACGGGCGGCAGGCATCTACCTACATACCTGGAGGTACCCTTCCTGGAATTACTCGAGTCTGGAACGTGGTCGTACAGCATAAGAACATCGATGAAATAAACTTATTTGACAAAATGAAATCGCTGGCCCAGAGATGGCCCCATCTTCATCCTGTTCCCTATTTGTATGTTTCATAAAAATAAAAATGCTTTCAAATGAGCTGATGTAGGTAACAGCTCTTAGCTTGTAAATAAAGGTAGGAACTCTAAACCAGTCCTGTAAAAATCTTTGTGTAAAGAAAAAAAAGAGGGAGATGTTCCTCTTATCCCGTAGCATCAATAAATTTACCAGAGACGTGTCAAAATACACCGTTCCTGTAACGAGAAACACAAACACTAGTAGCGGATTTTTATTATCTTTGTTGAAAATAGGCGAGGAAGAGATAAAGGTGAGGCGCTTTGAACAGGTGGTAAGGGAAGGTTGGGGAGATGAGGGAGGGTTGACGAGGCGAGAGAGGTAGGTAGGTAAGGTTTGTCAGGAACCACGACAAGTGTTTCCTGACGCGGGTCTTAGTCATATGATGACCCGCAGCTGGATCTTTTGGTCATCTGACCGAGACCTTCCACTGGCTTACCGTCCCACCCCTTTAAAAATTATGGTTATGATTATAGCCATTTTTTTTTTTGAGAGGCGAGAGAGAGAGAGAGAGAGAGAGAGAGAGAGTCGAGGAAGAGTTGAGGGATTATGTTAAAGTAGTGTGAAGATTTGAGCACACTAGAGTATCTTTCAATATGCACATATTATTAAGTATTACATGTCTATGGTGCATCCAACAACATAAGCAGACTCTTGGATGTCACTACCGCCAGACTTCGGCTGGGTTACAAGTATCTCTGGCAGGTTAAATCACCACTACCAGATGTAGACCAAACGAAATGTAAACTTTGCCAGATGGACTATTGTCACACCCTGCGTCATTAAATGCTGGAATGCGATCCGATTAATGAATTCAAAGACATCTCACTCAGAAATGTTCAGGAAATGTCTAAGTATATCCACAGTGGTATATTACAAACCATTCTGGAAAAATACCCTGATTTTGCTCACTGTAAATAAAGCATTACCACTTGTTGTGTGTGTGTGTGTGACCTAATTCATGTCTGCATAAATAACTCATTACGATTGTAACCAGATATAAACATGTAAATAGTTCATTACCAGTGTAACTTGTTCAATTATCAAAACTTTGGGGTCCAGTCTCTGGACCCATTATGTACCTCTGTAATCATTTTACTACCACCCACACCGTGGGCATAGGGTGTATAATAAAGATATTAAACTAAACTATCTCTTCTCAGTTCTAGGTATTTTCCTGCTTCTATTTGAGATCCTAATTAAATCATTGAAAATCCTATTAATTCGCTGGGAAAGTTATCAGGCAAACTAAATTTTTTTTGTATACGTATTTGTTAGAAGTCTGGCGAGACATGGTGGATGCTGCTGGCTTGGCTGCCTCCTCCCTCACACTCAATAAGAATATAATCATATTAGCCGCTGGTTGACGTTTGGGTCAGGGCCAGAAGTTATTCTCAGTCTCACGAGAGGAATCTCTCCTCGTCAAAGTAGTCTGCATGGTGCTGACGGCCAGGCATTTGTTAGTCACCGTACCTATTTCGTCTTACAGTAGTCAGGCACTTGTTAGTCACCGTACCTATTTCATCTAACAGTAGTCAGGAGGTGCATAATTGTTGCATATTCTGTCCTGGAATATTTTGCCCATAAGCAGACAGAAGGGTAATCTTTTGTTTTCGTTGTGATTTAAACATTATGTCCAGAAGCAGTGAACTGGTTAATATTTTTGTGTGTATTCTGTTCGGGGTATTTTAAAAGTCTAGAAGTAGTCAACAGTGTCCTTCAGTTTCATTGTCCTGTAAATGTTATTGACTGCCACCTGAGAAGTCATGATTGAATCCTTGGAAGTTGACCACTAGGTGCCTAGGGTGTGTCTCATTTATTTTCGTAAGGCGTTATTTTTTGTATCATTCAGTAATAGCCTGGTTGATCAGGCTCTGATCTACCGGGAGGCCTGGTAAAGGACTGGGCCACGGGGGCGTTGACCCCCGGAACACCCTCCAGGTAGATTTCTCTCTCTCTCTCTCTCTCTCTCTCTCTCTCTCTCTCTCTCTCTCTCTCGGCACCTAGGGAGAGGAAAATGCAATGAAAATTAAGTCAACACAGGATAAGGTAGGACACACAGCACTTAACTCAAGGAAATAAATGGAAGGTCACAGACGGGTGTGATGATCCATGAGGTTGGAGCAGTGTGTAGTGTGTCTTGGCTCGTGGCTTGTGTTTTGTGTACCAAGTGGGCGTGATGAACTGCTGTCTGCCCTTCCTCATCCTCCCACTCCTCTCACCTCTCCTCATCCTCCCACTCCTCTCACCTCTCCTCATCCTCCCTCTCCTCTCACCTCTCCTGCCCACACTTCTTCCCTACCCTCTCTTGTGTAAGGAATGCCTTTATATGTATTATACAAAGAGGCACTCCTCATATCTGCTCTCCTACTTTATAAACAACCTCATCCCTGTTTCTCCATCCAAGTCCTCTCTCCAGTTCTACTCTTTCCCCATCCTTTACTTTTTTAAACTCTGTCCTGTCCTCCATCCCTTGTTTCTCATGCTTTATCCACTCTCCTCACAAGCTTGTTCGTGCAGCTCTGTCCTCTTCCCTGTCCCTTTCCACATTCTTCTACCCCCACCCTCCCAGTGAGCTATTTCTTCACCTCTCCTCTACCTTATTACTCTACCATCTTCTCTCATACCTCCTACACCTCTTCATCTTCTTCACTTCAATACTTCGTTTTTTCCTTCCTCATCCACTGTTCCTATGCAACTTTACTTCCCCATCCACCCATCTGTTTTTCCCTCCTGCAGTATCCCCTCTCCCACCTCTCACGTAATCATCCCTTCCCTTTCACGCTTGTCTTTCCCTTCTTTCCCGGTTTTCCCATCATAACCCATCCTGTGTGATGGGATATAACAGGGAAACATTGCTACCTTGTTATCCATCGCAAGTGGCATACAGAACAGTGCAACTGATCAGTGGTTGTAGCCACGCTGATTTAATTAAAGTCACTCAGGTAACTCTATAGGCTGAAGGTTAGACACACACACCTCACCCATGGTCACCTCCTTGTAGGTGATGCTGCATCTCCCAGTTTAAGACATTGAAAATAGAAAAGTGTGGCAAGAGAAACGCCCAGGAGGCACCTCAAATAAACAGTCTCACACAAATGAGCTTTTGAAATTCTGCAACAAATTTGCCTTAGGTTAGCTAACAGTGAAGCCGACAGTACTAGAAAACAGCCTCGACCTTATGATTACGAATATTGATGAGCTGGTGATGAAGACAGTAAATACAAGTCACAACGTAATCAAAGTTCAGAGTCCAGGCACACGGGTCCTCAGCAGCAGCAACACTGGTCCTCAGCAGCAGCAACACGGGTCCTCAGCAGCAGCAACACGGGTCCTCAGCAGCAGCAACACGGGTCCTCAGCAGCAGCAACACGGGTCCTCAGCAGCAGACACGGGTCCTCAGCAGCAGCACACGGGTCCTCAGCAGCAGCAACACGGGTCCTCAGCAGCAGCAACACGGGTCCTCAGCAGCAGCAACACGGGTCCTCAGCAGCAGCAACACGGGTCCTCAGCAGCAGCAACACGGGTCCTCAGCAGCAGCAACACGGGTCCTCAGCAGCAGCAACACGGGTCCTCAGCAGCAGAACACGGGTCCTCAGCAGCAGTAACACGGGTCCTGCAGCAGCAACACGGGTCCTCAGCAGCAGCAACACGGGTCCTCAGCAGCAGCAACACGGGTCCTCAGCAGCAGCAACACGGGTCCTCAGCAGCAGCAACACGGGTCTCAGCAGCAGCAACACGGGTCCTCAGCAGCAGCAACACGGGTCCTCAGCAGCAGCAACACGGGTCCTCAGCAGCAGCAACACGGGTCCTCAGCAGCAGTAACACGGGTCCTCAGCAGCAGCAACACGGGTCCTCAGCAGCAGTAACACGGGTCCTCAGCAGCAGCAGCAACACGGGTCCTCAGCAGCAGCAACACGGGTCTTCAGCAGCAGCAACACGGGTCTTCAGCAGCAGCAACACGGGTCTTCAGCAGCAGCAACACGGGTCTTCAGCAGCAGCAACACGGGTCCTCAGCAGCAGCAACACGGGTCTCAGCAGCAGTAACACGGGTCCTGCAGCAGCAGCAACACGGGTCCTCAGCAGCAGTAACACGGGTCCTCAGCAGCAGCAACACGGGTCCTCAGCAGCAGCAACACGGGTCCTCAGCAGCAGCAACACGGGTCCTCAGCAGCAGCAACACGGGTCCTCAGCAGCAGCAACACGGGTCCTCAGCAGCAGCAACACGGGTCCTCAGCAGCAGCAACACGGGTCCTCAGCAGCAGCAGCAACACGGGTCCTCAGCAGCAGTAACACGGGTCCTCAGCAGCAGCAGCAACACGGGTCCTCAGCAGCAGCAACACGGGTCCTCAGCAGCAGCAGCAACACGGGTCCTCAGCAGCAGTAACACGGGTCCTCAGCAGCAGCACACACGGGTCCTTCAGCAGCAGCAACACGGGTCTTCAGCAGCAGCAACACGGGTCCTCAGCAGCAGCAACACGGGTCCTCAGCAGCAGCAGCAACACGGGTCCTCAGCAGCAGCAACACGGGTCCTCAGCAGCAGCAACACGGGTCCTCAGCAGCAGCAACACGGGTCTTCAGCAGCAGCAACACGGGTCCTCAGCAGCAGCAACAGGTGATCATCACAGCAGCAACAATACCGTGATATCACAATATGGAAACACTGTGAAGCGATTGAACTTCAATTGATTCACATTATCAAGGAACTGTAAAAACTTAAAGATGAACAGAAAGGCATATAAGGACGAGATTACACCTCACGGTCAACTTACAACACCTGACCTTTTTTATGATGATGTAGGCAGGTAGTCAAGAACCTGTCAAACACATCTAACATTCTACACAAACTTTTAAGATTTTAATTTGTCTAATGTATCTTAATAAATAAAATTTGGGAAGAATTTAAGATACATTAGATAAGTTAAAATCTTAACTCTTGGGTAGAATATAAGGTGTGCTTGACAGGTTCTTGACTACCTACCTACATCATCATAAAAAGGTCAGGTCTTGTAAGTTAACCTCGAGGTGTAATGTCGTCCTTGTATGTCTTTCTCTTGATCTTTTAGTTTCACAGTTCCTTGACAATGTGAGAAATCACGAAAGCGCTTGGAAGTTCACTATTCTTTTCACAGTCATGAGGGTGTTGTCACCAAATTCAATTGTAACAACAAGAACATCTGGGATCAAATAAATCATGTCCCTTATGAAATTTTCTCTCTTCTCTCCCTCCCTCTCTCCCTTCCTTCTCCAGTTGCATGTTCTCCCAAAGCTGGCTTCTTGTGGTTCACCTGTGCTATTTATTATAGGGAAGACATACAGGACTCGAACCTAGTACCCAGTCTGGAGTTTATATATATATATATATATATATATATATATATATATATATATATATATATATATATATATATATATATATATAAATACATACTTATTGGGAGAAAGTAAAGATGAGAGGTAAGCTTTGTGAAGCCACGTGTTGACCTTTGACCCGCATTGGCATTCGTTAGTGCCAGGTGAGTCGTAATTATCAAGAGGCACTTGATTGATGTGTGTAATTGCTCGACCCGTTAATGAGTGACTCGTTATGAATTGTTTGTCGCCGTGATGTGATAAATGAATTAGTCTCCCGTGTAAATTGTGGTGATGGTGTTGTAAATTATTTAATTCTCCTGTATAAATTGTGGTGATATAAATGATTTAGTCTCCCGTGTAAACTGATGGGTTGCCTAGAATACTGCAAGTGGGCAATGGTTGTAAATAGATCTGTAAATGGGTGTAAATAGATGCTTAATTTATGCAGATAGGTTGTCAATAGATGGAAGTAGATAATCACTGGATGTAAATAGAGGCTTAGTGGAGATAGACTCCAGAAGTAGGTACGAAGTAACTGCAAGGAGGGGGGGGGGCAAGAGAACTACACTGGTCAAATGTTGAACACAGCGGGTCCCAGAAGCTGCAGCTTGACACTAGTAAATAAAAATAAATAATGAAGGCCTAGTGGCAAAGCTCTCGCTTCATACGATGACTGTCCGGGTTCGATTCCCGGCAAGGGTGGAAGCATTGGACGTGTTTCCTTACACTGGTTGTCTATGTTCACCCATCAGTGAAATTGGGTACCTGGGTGTTAGTCGACTGCTGTGGGTCGCATCCTGGGACAAAATTGACCTAATTTGCCCGAAATGCTCTGCATAACAGTTTTCTATATAGTAATATGTCATTGATGTCAGCTATGGTCTGTTTACCTTATACATGTACTTGTAAAAATTAAGATATTATTATTATTATAATTGAAGTTAAGAGGAGGGTGCAGGAGGACTATTGAGAGATTGAGGAAGAACTTTATCTGTGGAGGCAGAAAAGGGAAAAGGGTGTACCAGAGCATAGTGGTACCAAGACTGTTGTATTGGTGTGAAGCATGGGTTTTAAATGTTGCAGTGAGGAGGAGACTGGAGGCAGTGGAGATGTCGTGTTGGAGGGCGATGTGTGTTGTGAATATTATATAGAGAATTCGTAGTGTGGAGATTAAGATGTGTGGAGTTGCCAGAGAGCTGAGGAGGGGTTGCCGAGGTGGTTTGGATATTTAGGGAGAATTAAACAAAATAGGATGGGGTAGGGGTCGTTTTATGAAAGGTTGGAGGGAGGGGGATAAAGGAAGTTGTGAGTTCTAGAGGCTTGGGCATCCAACAGGCTTGTGTGAGCGTGTTAGGAGCGAGTGGAGGCAAATGGTTTTTATGATTTGACGTGCTGTTGGAGTGTGAGCAAGGTAACATTTATGAAGGGATTCAGGGAGACCAGTTAGTCGGACTCGAATCCTGGCGGTTGGAAGTACAGTGTCTGCACTCTGAAGGACGGCTGTGGATGTTGACTTTGGATCTGAACTGTGATGTCAGTACGCTTCTGGCGAGACAGTAATTGAATGAACGATGGTGAAAGTGCTTTCCTCTCTCGGGTCACTCTCCCTCGGTGGGAGACTGCCGATGTGTCAAGAAAATAATGTTAAGTAAGACACACGTGCACAAGTTAAGTATATTCAGAAACGTTTCGCCTACACAGTCGGCTTCTTCAGTCGAGTACAGAGAAGGCAGCAGAAGCAGTAGAGTTGTAAAGACGATGTAATCAGTCCATCACCTTGAGGTGGTCAGTCCCTCAGCCTGAAGAAGTTTTGCTCTACTGTGTGAGCGAAACGTTCGGAATAAAGATACCTAACTCTTGCACCTGTGTCTTATCAACTTGTCGGTATTGTATAAAATAATCATATTCACAAACAATAATAATACTTGCTCAGTCACTAACACACTTTCATGAATATATTAAATATTATTAAATCTGGTGTAAGTGATATTACAGTTAATTAGGGAATACAGTAATATTATTTACCATTACAACTGAATATAATGGCGTTGATATTATTGAACAATTAGTATTTACAGGATTATGCACCTTTATCTCTTACCTTTGTTCACCTGCACTCTGTACCCTTGTTCACCTTCACTCTGCACCCTTGTTCACATGCACTCTGTACCCTTGTTCACCTTCACTCTGCACCCTTGTTCACATGCACTCTGTACCCTTGTTCACCTTCACTCTGCACCCTTGTTCACCTGCACTCTGTACCCTTGTTCACCTTCAATCTGTACTCTTGCTCACCTGAACTCTGTACCCTTGTTCACCTGCACTCTGTACCCTTGTTCACCTTCACTCTGCACCCTTGTTCACATGCACTCTGTACCATTGTTCACCTGCACTCTGTACCCTTGTTCACCTTCACTGTCTCTGTACCCTTGCTCACTTGCACTCTCTACCCTTGTTCACCTTCACTGTCTCTGAACACTTGTTCACCTGCACTCTGTACCCTTGTTCACCTGCACTCTGTACCCTTGTTCACCTGCACTCTGTACTCTTGTTCACCTGCACTCTGTACCCTTGTTCACCTGCACTCTGTACCCTTGTTCACCTTCACTGTCTCTGTACCCTTGTTCACCTGCACTCTCTACCCTTGTTCACCTTCACTCTCTACCCTTGTTCACCTTCACTCTGTCTCTGAAACCTTGTTCACCTGCACTCTGTACCCTTGTTCACCTGCACTCTGTCTCTTCCCCTTGTTCACCTGCCAAGATTATTTTCGGGTTAAAAACGGCTTAGATTGCTCATACATAAGAGGAGGTAGACGCTAGAGCGTCTTGGGTTGGGCCGGGTGTGAAGGCTGACTTGAAATTCTCCGTCACCCTGTGATCATTATTGTTATCATTGTTGTTATTGACAGGTTGGAAGTGACAGGTCTCAGGTACATTAAGTTTAAGGGTTACCTGTGGTTACATGTGGGGGGTGAGGGCCTACGAGGCCCTCAGGGTCAATCAGAATTCAGGTAATGTGAGGATAGGTGGTGTTGATTGGCTAGTGAGGGGATGCACCTGATTTACGGCGCATAGGTGGTAAAAGTAACGCTGAGAGATAAGGTAGGTTGAGGGTATTCTCTCCTCCCCTCTCTCCTCATCTCTCCTCTCCCCTCTCTTCTTCCCTCTCACTCTGTCTCCCCTTTCTTCTCCTTCCCTCTCATCTCATCTCACCTCTCTTCTCTCCTCTCCTTCCCTTCCCCTCTCTCTCCGTTTCTTTCCTACTGTGCCTTCATTCTTCCCTCCTCACGTTACTCTTCTCTCCCCTCCCCTTCCTTTCTTTTTTTCTTTCTACACTTCCTCTACTTCCATTTTCTCTTCCCCCTCTCTCTCTTTTCCTCCTTCCTTCCTTCCTCCCCTTCCCCTCTGTCTTCCTCTCCTTCCCTTTCACCTATTTCCCCTCTCCACTTCCGTGTTAGATTCTGCCTCCTCTTCCCTCCTGCCTCCTTTCCCCTCCTGCCTCGTCTTCCTTCCTGCCTCCCCTCCTCTCTTGCTTTCTCTTCCCTCCTGCTTTCCTCTCCCCTCCTGCTTCCTCTTCCCTCCTGCTTCCTCTCCCCTCCTGCTTCCTCTCCCCTCCTGCTTCCTCTCCCCTCCTGCTGCCTCTCCCCTCCTCTCCCCTTTCGTTTCCTCTCATCGTTGCAGCATCATCTGGCATCTGTGATGGCATCTTTGTTTACCATTTCTTTTAGGGCTTCCTCAAGAGGATGAGCGGGAGGAGTGATGGGGCACTCCTCAGGGAATGGAGGAAAGGGATGGGATACCCCTAAGGATGAGGAGAGATGGGACCCCCTATGGATGGGGAAGGATGGGACCCCCTAAGGATGGGGAAGGATGGTACACTGAGAGAAAGTTAAGTTTATTTAGGTTCAGTTTTACACAATGTTTGGATGGTTACTGACCTCATTCGTAGAAACATGTGAACTCAGATTAAGTCGTAAATGACTTAGCAGAAGTCATTTACGTAAATGAATAAGCAGAAAGAAGGACGGGAGGCTTGAAGAGTCCTGGGACTAACAGGTCCAGGACTCTTCAGAAACGTTGGTAGGAGAGTAGAGAGGCTGGGAGTGATGGACTAATTATATCGTCTCCAGCACTCTACCTCCTGAGATGCCAGAAACACGTGATTATTACCCAGGATGACGCAAATACTCAAGGTAAGTAACTTATTTTTTTTAACCAAATCGACCGTTTTCGCCTAGGTAGGGTAATCCAAAGAAGGAAACTCAGTCACCATCGTTCGCACAATGGGTGTCTTGCGAGATGTATGCAAAAATTATGAACTGTAACATCCCCATTTATATATTTTTTAGAGTGTAGATACTGTGTTTCTCGCCACCAGGACTCAAGTCCGTCTAACCAGTTTCCCTGAATTCTTAAACTGCAACGTGCCAAGGCATCTTTCTGTAGTATTATGTGGCTGATCTGCTTTATCTGTCATCTGTTTCCCCTGGCTGCCTCTCCTCAAATCTCAAACAACCTCACTTAATCTAATTCTCCGAATAATTTATATGTCCTGATTATATCTTCCCTGGTTCTTCTCTCTCCTGATGTTGTTTTATTGTTAAATTAAGTGCCCCAGGTCTCTCATATTGTATTCCTCTCAGTTTTGTTGCTTGTCTCACAGTGAACCTTTGGATCTTATTTAAATTTTTATATATAGTTGATCAGGTGCGACTACGTCAAGATAGACCTAATGTCTGTTATGTTTAGTGTCCTAAATACAAAAATAAGTTCCTGAAAGTAGTAGTAAGGTTATTGAATTAGATATTTGTGAGACATTTGGGTATATTGGGGAAACGCTTTTGCAGCCAGTGGCTTCCTCAGTCCAATGCAGAGCAGAATGCTTGAAGATCAGCCACTGGCGGGCGAAACGTTTGCATAATATAGTCAAGTGTTGCACAAGTGTCTGGTGGTATACTTAGCACAGTGCTGACTACCAGATCTTTCACTTTTCACACTACTCCATCTCTTCTCCCAGGTGGTACTCCGTACCCGGTCTTCTCACCGCCTCTTACACTTTCATTATTTTGTATTTATCATCATTCAAGTAGTCATCTTGCTGACCACGTTTGTAGCGTGTTAAAGTGTTCTTGAAGTTTTTCCTTATTCTTTCCGGTTATCTTCTCCATTAAATTCACATCATCCACAAAGACTGATGTGGGTCGGATCCTGGGACAAACCTTAACTAATTTGCACGAAATGCTCTGCATAACAAGCGGATTTCTTTCCTTGATGTCAGCTAGGACTGTATACCTTGTATATGTACTTGTAGAAATAAAGATATTATTATTATTATTATGATTATTATTATTATTATTATTATTGTTGTTGTTGTTATTAAGTAAAGATTGGAGTTCGTCCACTGGTGTTGACATGCTTCTGGATCAGCTGGTCTTCAAGGACAATGTTGTCATTTTTCTGTTATTTTTTAGGAATTGTGGTAATGTTGGATATATAATTTGTAAGCTAGAGTTTGTTAAGAAATTATGTGGGTGTTGTACTGTTATGGTGTCGACTGCATAGGTAAACACTGGTCATTGATTATTCTTATCAAGATTGATGGACTGATTACATGTACTCCAAGCTGAGGGACTGATTACCTCAAACTCCTTCCGAGCTTCACTATTATACTTTGTATTGGACTGATGAAGCCACTGTGTGGCGAAACGTTTCCTCAATAAAGATACCCAAGTGTTGCATATGTGTCTAATTTATCAACTTGTGGGTTCTCTGAAGCACTTATCTACAGTCATCACTCACACAATACATTATTGTAATCATCTTCTGCCTTCTATTCATCTGTTTATTCCCGTATATACATAAACACTTTCCATGATTCTCTTACCATTCCCAAACCTATTCACATCATTTGTAATTCAATTCTTAGTCCAAACATTTCTCATTAATTGCCATTTCTTGGTCTCAGATTTTCTAATTTGTTCTTTGGGAGAATTTTTTCCCGCCTCTGTTCTTAGTTTATTACAATTCCTTTATTATTCACTTGCTGTTTTCTTTCCGTTTTTTTAGTTCACATTATTTCCATCCATTTCTAACCCCCCCGGGGTTCCCACCTCAACCTACTCGTCCTTCCCACTGGCATTCCCATTCCCAGTGCGGGATTCCCAGTGTTCCCTGCCACCCAGGGACTCCTGCTCGATCAATTCCCAAGCTATTCCCGCTCCGCTACTTCCTCCCCAGTGTTGCTGTTCCAACCCTTGCCCCCTCTCCTCCCTCATCTTCTCGTCAGTTGCACCTCCTCATCTCCCTTTCTACCTCTTCTTTCTTGTATTCTGTACCACTTCTTATTTTCTCTCCTCTCTCCTTTATTCCTTCTTCTCCCCCCCTTTACTCTCCTTTCCTCTTCATTTCTTTCCTTTATTAAGACTTACGAAAGTTCTACACAGAGTGACACGTTGATACAGTAAACGTTGGTCCTGGATCGTGGCTACACTATTATTGGCAGTCATTAGGATACAGTTACATCCTCTAATTGGACCAAAAAGAAAGTCCGGTTAATGGAGGAGATCAGTGATCTCTGGTACCCTTAGAAGATGACATTAAGATTCTTAGCAAGAACGTTCCTCTTGAGCGAATTTGCTGGGGCCTCTTATTCATTTCTGCAATATTGCAAGCTCCTGATGATGTGCTGATTGCAGCACGAAAGGCCTAGAGCTATCATTCAGCTCCTGTAGTTGTTTTGCGCACACACACACACACACACACACACACACCTAACCCAAAACACACATGCCATACCCAATGATTCCACCCACCTCATTACAAACTCCACCTTCACACCAACCACCCATAGTTCCCCATCAGATCTCCCACTTTCCCAACCCCAACATACCCCCCAGACTACGGTTTTAGAAAATAAGTTAAAGGTTTGGTATACAAATGCAGATGGTATAACAAATAAATGTGAGGAGTGGCATGAAAGAATAAAGGAGACATCCCCAGACATAATAGCACTCACAGAAACGAAACTCGCCAGGATGATAACAGATGCAATCTTCCCACCCGGATATCAAATCCTCAGGAAAGATAGAGGGAGCAGAGGGGGAGGAGGAATTGCACTGCTCATTAAGAACAGGTGGGGATTTGAGGAAGTGGAAGGAATGGATGGAATGGGTGAAAGGGACTACATAGTAGGAACAATTCAGTCTGAGGGCCATAAGGTGGTAATTGCTGTAATGTACAACCCGCCACAGAACTGCAGGAGGCCAAGAGAAGAATACGACGAGAGCAACAGAGCAATGGTAGACACACTCGCCGAGGTAGCCAGAAGAGCCCACATGGGGAGAGCAAAGTTACTAGTTATGGGTGATTTCAATCACAAAGAGATTGATTGGGAAAACCTAGAGCCCCATGGGGGTCCTGAATCATGGAGAGCCAAGATGATGGATGTGGTACTAGAAAACCTCATGCATCAACATGTTAGAGACACTACCAGAGAGAGAGGTGCGGATGATCCAGCAAGACTGGACCTAGTATTCACCTTGAGTAGTTCGGACATCGAGGATATCACGTATGAAAGGCCCCTTGGAGCTAGTGATCATTTGGTTCTGTGTTTTGATTATATAGTTGAGCTACAAGTGGAGAGGGAAGCAGGAATAGGAAAGGAGAAACGAAACTACAAAAGGGGGGACTACACAGGCATGAGGAACTTCCTACAAGACGTTCAGTGGGAGAGAGAATTGGCAGGAAAACCAGTAAAAGAAATGATGGAATATGTGACAACCAAATGCAAAGAGGCAGAGGAGAGGTTTGTCCCCAAGGAAACAGAAGTAATGGGAAGACCAGAACGAGTCCTTGGTTCACCCAGAGGTGTAGGGAGGCAAAAGTAAGTGTAATAGAGAATGGAAAAAGTACAGAAGACAAAGGACCCAGGAAAATAAAGAGATTAGCCGAAGAGCCAGAAACGAATATGCACAGGTAAGAAGGGAGGCTCAGCGACAATATGAAAATGATATAGCATCAAAAGTCAAGTCTGACCCGAAGCTGTTGTATAGCCACATCAGGAGGAAAACAACAGTCAAGGACCAGGTAATCAGGCTGAGAAAGGAAGGTGGGGAGTTCACAATAAACGACCAAGAGGTATGTGAGGAGCTCAACATGAGATTTAAAGAAGTATTTACACAGGAGACAGGTAGGACCCCAGGAATTCAGAATAGGGAGGTATACCAACAAGTGCTGGATGAAATACACACAACCGAGGAGGAGGTGAAGAAGCTGCTATGTGAACTCGATACCTCAAAAGCGGTGGGACCAGACAACATTTCTCCGTGGGTCCTTAGAGAGGAGCAGAGATGTTGTGTGTGCCACTAACACAAATCTTCAACACATCCATTGAAACTGGGCAACTACCTGAGGCGTGGAAGATGGCAAATGTAGTCCCAATTTTTAAGAAAGGAGACAGACACGAGGCATTAAACTACAGACCTGTGTCACTGACGTGTATAGTATGCAAAGTCATGGAGAAGATCATCAGGAGGAGAGTGGTGGAGCACCTAGAAAGACACAAGCTTATAAACGACAACCAGCACGGTTTCAGGGAAGGAAAATCCTGTGTCACAAACCTACTGGAGTTTTATGACAAGGTAACAGAAGTAAGACACGAGAGAGAGGGTGGATAGACTGCATTTTTTGGACTGCAAGAAGGCGTTCGACACAGTTCCTCACAAGAGGTTAATGCAAAAGCTAGAGGATCAGGCACACGTAACAGGAAAAGCACTGCAATGGATCAGAGAATATCTGACAGGGAGGCAACAACGAGTCATGGTACGTGACGAGATGTCAGAGTGGGCACCTGTGACGAGTGGAGTTCCACAAGGGTCAGTCCTAGGACCTGTACTGTTTTTGGTATATGTGAATGACATAACGGAAGGGATAGACTCAGAAGTGTCCCTGTTTGCAGATGATGTGAAGTTAATGAGAAGAATCAAATCAGTCGAGGATCAGGCAGGACTACAAAGAGACCTGGACAGGCTGCAAGCCTGGTCCAGTAACTGGCTCCTTGAATTTAACCCTGCCAAATGTAAAGTCATGAATATCGGGGAAGGGCAAAGAAGACCGCAGACAGAGTATAGTCTAGGTGGCCAAAGACTGCAAACCTCACTCAAAGAAAAAGATCTTGGGGTGAGTATAATACCGAGCACATCTCCTGAGGCACACATCAATCAGGTAACTGCTGCAGCATACGGGCGGCTGGCAAACCTAAGAATAGCGTTCCAATACCTCACTAAGGAATCGTTCAAGACTCTGTATACCATATACGTCAGGCCCATACTGGAGTATGCAGCACCAGTTTGGAACCTACACCTAGTCAAGCACGTCAAGAAATTAGAGAAAGTGCAAAGGTTTGCAACAAGACTAGTCCCAGAGCTAAGGGGATTGTCCTACGAAGAAAGGTTAAGGGAAATCGGCCTGACGACACTAGAGGACAGGAGGGTTAGGGGAGACATGATAACGACATATAAAATACTGCGAGGAATAGATAAGGTGGACAGAGACAAGATGTTCCAGAGAGGGGACACAGAAACAAGGGGTCACAGTTGGAAGTTGAAGACTCCTATGAGTCAAAGGGATGTTAGGAAGTATTTCTTCAGTCATAGAGTTGTCAGGAAGTGGAATAGCTTAGAAAGCGACATAGTGGAGGCAGGAACCATACATAGTTTTAAGACTAGGTTTGATAAAGCTCATGGAGCAGGAGAGAGAGGACCTAGTAGCAATCAGTGAAGAGGCGGGGCCAGGAGCTATGACTCGACCCTGCAACCACAAATAGGTGAGTACACACACACACACACACATATATATATATATATATATATATATATATATATATATATATATATATACACTGTATATGCTTTTGAATCATTTACCAAACTGCGGCAGGCCAGGATTCGACCCCATGACAATTGTCCCGCCTCAAGAGGCCACACAATGTACATGTCACCCTACCATCTGAGCCATCGATCTTACAAACAAACTTGAGCCTAGCGAACTAGGCTTGTTTCATGTTGCGAGGACACTCGTGGCAGATGTATGCTCAAGGATTAACTTCAGCCTCCTCGTTTGATATGATTATATATATATATATATATATATATATATATATATATATATATATATATATATATATATATATATATATAAATGCGTGTGTGTGTAAGGTTACTTAGAAAATACTTTAATTCCTATTTTAGGGATTAAAGTATTTTTGTCTGGTTGTGGAAAGGTTACCTGTAGCCTTAATAACCCTAATGGAGTCAATAGGGTTTAACCCCCCCATTAACCAAGCCCAATTTTGTGAAGAATGTTATATCAGTTCTGCTCTGTAGGTTCCGGAATAACATTTTTCCCAGGTGATTAAGAATGCTTTACAGAGGAGTTAAATAATATGTAATGCAGTGTAAAGTGTTTGGTAAATAGTCTGCAGTCAAACCATACCACTGGTGGGGTTCGAACCCGCGGTCAGAGAGTCTTCGGTGCTCAAGATTCTGGAATTAACGTTAAAAAAAACTCGAACCAGGAGGTTGACTGGTCAGAAATCCGGGCCGAGACTTAGCGGCTGGAGGATCGAACCTCCAGTGTTGTTCCCACGTGCCGAGTGGCCCCCACACGGGTTTAGCGCTTCGTGACATGAAATATTTTGCGGTGAATTCAAAATTCACTGTTCACTGGGCACCTGTCCTGTGCCAGTCTCTTCTTCAAGGTGGTTGTTACGTTGCCTTGATGCTGGTGATGTGCCATCCCTCCAGGCACTCAACCGTCATTAAACCATTCAATGTTTATGAGAGTTTCTAATTTATTGTTTGCGAGAATTTTTTAATTTATTGTTTGCGAGAATTTCTAATTTATTGTTTGCGAGAATTTTATATTGAATGTCAGAATTTTATTTAATATTTGTAAAAATTTGAGGCAAATGTGGTAGTTTTGAGTTGAACATTTTTGGTGGCTTGTGAGATGTACCAGCAGGGATTGGAGTCCCTTTTATGACTAGTGCCTACACTGAGGGCCATTCATTCCGAGTGCCATGGTTTACTGTACTTGTGAGTGCTCCCTCTCCCGAAGGTTGACACTCGAGGGAATACGAGGGGGAGCTTAGGCTAAAGTTAGAGTAGTGGAGAGTTAACTGTCTCCTGAGTGTGTGCTTGGTGTGGCCACAGACGTGAATAGCCAGCCTGAGCAGTGCTTGGTGTGGCCACAGACGTGAACAGCCAGCCTGAGCAGTGCTTGGTGTGGCCACAGACGTGAACAGCCAGCCTGAGCAGTGCACCATGGGGAGAAATGGCATTCAGAGTGCACACAGAATAGGTAATGAAGGGTTTGTTGAGGTCTGACTTACTAAGGGAATTACCCGTAGGAATTAGTATGTAGTGTTTTGATTTACCAAGGGTGGTGGCTTCTAGGAATTAATGTGTAGTGTTGAAAATGGTATTAAATACCGACACGTTAAAGATCAAGACACATGTGGAGCAGTTGGGTATTTTTATTGTTAAAACGTTTCGCCTACGTAGTAGGCTTCTTCAGTCAAATGCAAAGGAAGCAGTAGAAATGAAATGAATATGTAATCCGCCCAACAATCATGAAGGAAAGTATTAGAGGTGGTCAGTCCCTCAGCCTGGAGAAGAGTTCAGCTCCATGGTGCTGAACTTTGAATAGCTTTAAATACAGGTTGGACGGGTACGTGAGTGGGTGTGAATTGGGCCTGCCTATCATGGGCCAGTAGGTGTGTTGCAGAGGTCTGAGCTTTGCTTACACCTCTGCAACACAATTGTCCTCACACATTTGTTAAGTTATACCATGAATTAAGGAAAGATCCTGGACTTCACCTTACGAAAACAGACAAAGTAAATGTGATAATAATTATGGACAAGGTAGATTATAGTGGAAAAATAACATATTATTAGAAGACGGGAACTGACGTGCCTTTAAGTGCTCCTCTGTTATGTTCTTTCATTAAATCACCTTCACAGAGATTTGTAACAGGCTGCTCAGGTCTGGTATCTTTGTAGGTAGTGATTTGAATCTGATGTGTTTGAGACAGTGCTCCTCCACAAGACTGGAGAAACACTACAGGAGGCTTACCTCTCCATGTTAGTGTGACTGTAAATGGTCCAAGTCGGACTGAAACGTCGTCGTAAGTCTTTCTTTCCTATGTGCGGGTTATTTATGTACAGGCAAGTCCAGTTCACACCTACCCACACCTACTTCACACCCACCCACACCTACTCATTCAGCTTATTGAATTTCAAGCCACCCAGAACTCTGGCCTCAGTGACACTACCTGGGAGTTTGTTCCACTCATCTACAACTCTATTGCTAAACCAGTGCATCTCTATCTCCTTAATAAAACTAGATTTATCCACTACCTCCTGGATAAAGGAGAATATGTCCGTGGGTGGAGGAAAATATAGAATAACAAAGAAAAAGTACATTATATAGGCATAATCCACGATAACTCACACCTATGACCTGTATGCAGGAGCCGCCATCTTAACATGACAAACTGCAACGGCAGCATGACACCCACAGGAGGTATACGAGTGAAATAAAATGACTAAATCTGCTTTAATATGAGAAGCGCGAGGGCGACTTCAAATCACGAGAGGCAAACGACCTGTTTTGCCTACAGCCACGACTCTGGAAGACGCCATGCAGAAATACGAGCCGTGAGATTACGCTCGTACGAGATAACTTGTAGCAGTGTTTCCTTGTTCATGTTTACACCAGAAGGATGATAATATATACTACACCGTCTTTATGACGAGCGATGAAAGGGGCTGGCAGAACCAGGAGAGAAAGAGAGAGAGAGAGAGAGAGAGAGAGAGAGAGAGAGAGAGAGCAACAAACACATTATGTCCAGCTGACTCTGGGACCTCCCCTGTCTCATTCCCTAAAAAGGGGAACAATAATCCCAACTGATCCTGCTGCATTATTCAGGCTCCTTCTCTTAGCTCACCTCCCTCTTGGCTGCCTTAGCCACTGGGGACTGACAAGGGGACTACTTGCTGCAGGGGGCTGTGCACGGGACTATCTTGAAGGGACTTGGAAGGTAAAAATCTTGAGAAGTCTAGATAAAGACGTAGAGAAGTCAGACAACTACACTACCACCACCACTGCAGCACCACCACCACCACCACATATTGCACCACCACCACACTGCAGCACACCACCATACTGCAACACCACCACCACCACCACACTGCAGCAGCACCACCACCATATACTGCACTACCAACACACTGCCACACCACCACCACCATCATCACTTACTGCACCACCACCACCATCACCACATACTTCACCACCATACTGCACACCACCATCACCACATACTTCACCACCATACTGCAACACCACCATCACCACATACTTCACCAACTGCAGCACCACCACTATCACCACATACTTCACCCTGCACCACACACCACCACCACTGCTCACCACCACAAACCCCCACCATCTTCACCACCACCACCACATACTTACCACCACACCACCACATGCTTCACCACCACACCACCACACACTTACCACCACAACACCACCACATACTTCACCACCACCACCACCACATCTTCACCCCACAACCACCACCATCTTCACCACAACCACCACACATACTTACCCCACCAACACTCCCACCACAACCACCCCCATACTTCCACCACAACCACCACCATCTTCACACACATTTACCACCACCACCACCATACTTCACCACCACAACCACCACCACATACTTCACCACCACAACCACCACCACATACTTCACCACCACAACCACCACCACATACTTCACCACCATCACCACATACTGCATCACGAACGTGTTATAAAATGTTTTAAAGAGGAACATAGATTAGTGAATTGTGGTGAGACTCAGTGTTAATTGTGGGTTGCTTGTGTCGGTCTCTCACACACACACACACACACACACACACACACACGTGTGTGTGTGTGTGTGTGTCATCTTCATTCCCTCCGCCCCTCTTCCATCCGTCTTATCTTCCTTCACTTCTCTTCCTCCCTCTCCTTTTCTATTCCTGTCTTCTTTCCTAGCTCTTATCTTCCTTTACATTCCTCTCCCCTCATCCTCCTTTTTCCGTCTTCTCCTTTCCTGCTTCTTCTCTCTCTTTTCCCTTTCTCCTTCCTTCTCGTTTCCTCTCTCTCTCTCCTCCTCCTTCTCCCTTCTCTCTCTCTTTCTTCTGCTCTCCTCCTCTCTTTCCTCTGTCTTCCTCCTCTGTCTCCTCCTCCTCTCTTCTCCCTCTGTCTCCTCCTCCTCTCTTCTCCCTCTGTCTCCTCCTCCTCTCTTCTCCCTCTGTCTCCTCCTCCTTTCTTCTTCTGTCTCCTCCTCCTCTCTTCTCCCTCTGTCTCCTCCTTTCTTCTCCCTCTGTCTTCTCTCCCTCCCTCCTGTCTTCACATGAACCAAACAAGTAGTTAAGTATGCATATTAAGACGCATGGATCAAAGGAAGCCATGCCGGGATGAATGCGTGTGCGTGCGTGTGTTTAAGACATGCTTGTGTGACCTCCTGCTCCTCCAGGGGTCAAGGGGCACGCCAGGTGTGTGTGGCTTTGCCTGTACTTAACGTAGCAAGTGCCTGAAGACTCCTGTTACTCTCGGGACTGATTGTTGTTACTGATTGTTGAGTGTAAGTTGTACTGTCCTCTAGTGGTACTTGTCCTGGCTAAAATATTTTGTTCTTCGGTTGAAGGTGTGGAAAGGATTGAATAATGATGGTGTGTAGAGGGAGGAAATTAGAATTGAAGATAGAAAAAGAGTAAAGTGGTGAGAATAACAAGAAAGTTTAGGCAGTGATGGATTGGATATCACATTGAAGAATGAGACACTTGAGCAACATTTGGGAATCTTTATTGAGGAAACGTTTCGCTAGCCAGTGGCTTCATCAGTCTCAATACAGAACGGTGAAAGATGAGGAGGAGAATGAGGTAATCAGTCCCTCAGCTTGGAGGTGATGTGTTTAGTCAATATAGATGGACTGATTACCTCATTTTTTTCATCTTCCACCGTACTTTGTATTGGACTGAAGAAACCACTGCGCTGGCGAAACGTTTCCTCACTAAAGACACCCAAATGCTAACACAAGCGTCTGATTCCTCAAGTTGTCGCTTGTCTAAATCACATTGAAGGGAGGGGGTATAAAGGGAAGGTATTCAGATGTTTGCGAGTCGACATAATGGCTGTCGGGGTTTATGACAGACCAAGTGAAACATAGACGAGGGGGATTAATGGTAGGTTGTGTATTAAGGTATCTGTGCGAGGAAGCAGGTTCATCTATGGAGATAAAAATGAGATTGTATCAGATTATATTTTGCCACCAAAGTGGCTAGTTTATTGTGCACCTCATATCCATCCTGTGGATGGTAGTGGCTAGTTTATTGTGCACCTCATATCCATCCTGTGGATGGTAGTGGCTAGTTTATTGTGCACCTCATATCCATCCTGTGGAGGGTAGTGCAAGAATATATGGATACACAAAAGGCCTAGGAACTAGGCTGCAAAAGTGTTAATTGGAGTGCATCTGGATTTATATCTACAGTTCACGTATCAGTTAGAAGAAAATTTAGGAAATTTACCTAATATATATGGCATCTTATTTTTATTAATAAGATATCTTATCATGTCACATAGGTTATTATAGTGTCTATAATGTATCAGAGTACAGCAGTACCAACACTTTTATATAAAGGTTAACAAGCACAGGGGATAGAGGAGATCCCATGGCAGTACCGAAAGTTCGAGTGTTATGGTTTCATTTACTGAGACGTAGAGAGGCTGACGACGAAGGTCGTAGAGGGGTCAGTGTAGGAAATGACGTTTCTGCTACAGGAGCGTATAGGAGGAGAGAATCATTGTTCCAATATAACCTGGTCTGCAACGCTTGTCTTCAAGACTGTCGGCATTACACTGCTTGGATCTTACCTGTTGTGGTGAGTTATTTTGGTATATACTGGAAGATCTTCCCTGACCTGAGCCGAGGAATTAGTTTAGAAAGACACATGAGCAGACACTAGGACACGTTTATTAGAAAACGTATCGGTCCTGGGACCTTCATCAAGGTCCCAGGACCGAAACGTTTTCTGATAAATATGTTCTGAAGAATGCATGCGTGATATACTGGACAATAATTAAGATGGATAAATTGTACACGGGAGAAACTAGGGAGAAAACTTCGAGATGGCTAAATAATGGAATAATTTTATATTTGAGGTATAGCAATAAGTGAAAATAAATGAGAAACAACATAGAGACGAAGAACACGAAGATACGGTGCACCGTGGCCTGCTGGCTGAAGCTGTCGCTTCACACGGCCAGAGTAGAAAGATTGGACATGTTTCTTTACACCTGTTGTCTATGTTCACCCATTAGTAAAATGGGTACCTGGGTGTTAGTGGACTGGTGTGGGTCGCATCCTGGGACAAAACTGACGTAATTTGCGGGAAATGCTCAGCATAACAAGGGGCTTTCTATATAGTAGTATGTCCTTGATGTCAGCTAGACCTTGTACATGTACTTGTAGTAAATAAAGATTATTATTATTATTATTATTATTATTATTATTATTGTATAAACAGGGAGAAAAATTAAATACTTGGAGTGAAGAAAGAGAAAGAGTACGAAGATAACTCTGACATAAAAACAGGTAAGAGAGAAGATAAAGGAGGTGCAGTAAGAAGGATGGTGAGAAATGAGAAGTGGAGAAGGAGAGAAGTTGGCCATGTGGTTGGAGTAGTGAGAGGTAGGAAGCTCAAGTGGGAGGGTAAGAGAGATGGAGTGGCACTTGTGAGAGTGAAGATGTGAGTGCCAGGTTCAAAGGTCACCAGAGATAGAGGCAGAAATGTGAAGAAAACCCAGGTGAGGTAAGAACAAGTGGAAAATGAGGAGTATAAGGAAATAAGAGAAAGATGAGCATTTTGGTACTCTGTTATGCACCCCATTCGTAGAATTGTCAGAGGTATTTAGGAAGGAAGGAGGGAGATTTTCCATTTTGCAAATATCCTTTAGCAGTTTCACACTGTAATTGTGTCTAACCTGAAAGATTCTTTAGGATTCGTGGAAGTTGTTGTCTGAGCGGGTCATTACGTCTTGTGTTCTCCTGACATAAATTGACAATAAAGATGTTCTCTTATTGTCTAGTCTCCCTTGCGCTGTCGACGAGAAGGTAAAAACATCTGGCAGTATGCTGAGTATGATGCTCACTCCCACACCTTTCTCTTCCACGATATTTCTTTTTTAAAGCCGTACTCCGTCTCCGGTCTGCCCTTCCCTTCTCCAGTTTCTATTACCTTGCATTTGTTTTCACTGAGCCTGAGCAAACATTTGTTCATCCATTCTTTTAGCTTCGGGAAGTGTATCCCCGTCGGTGACCATGCTTGATCCAGTTATAATATAAACATATGACTCGATTCCCTCTGGTAGATCTTGTATGTATGTCTGAAATACTGGGTGTTCCACTCGTAGGAGACCCCGAGTTGGTACTACCCTAGTTGAAACCGTCTTGTTTGTATATCTGTAGTAAACAACTTAAGGCCTCCTACGAGTGAAACACGCTGTAGTAATATTCGTATTAGTGATCCTTGAGGAACTACGTTTGTTAGCCCACCAATCCTGAGGCTTCTCCTCGTATACTATTTATCTTCTGTTCTTTCGATACTGATTAATTCACCAGAGCGTTCCTGCTGTTGCCGCTGTTCGCTCTCCAGGTATATGCATCAGTCCCCGATGGGTGACAGTGTCTAATGTTTTCTTGCAATGCAGGAATATGCAATGTGCCCATCCTCTCTCTCTCTCTCTCTCTCTCTCTCTCTCTCTCTCTCCAAAGGCTGCACTTATCAGCATTTATTTTTTACCCTGGTGTCGTTACGAGATACCTACCCCGCCTTAAGGTGATCCACATGTGGAATATGCGACTCTGTGGTAGAAGTCGGTAGTTTTATGAGTGTGTGCTTGCCTGTTTGTACTCGGCTTTATGTGGTTGTAAGGGGCTAAATCTCAGCCGCTGCTCGTCTTAAGTTGTCTGGTTGTTATGTGCACGTGTACACGTGTGAACTGGCGTGTGTGCACGCGTGCGTGCGATTTATGATACAAGTAAATCTTCATATTTTATCAACATTCATATACCAACGAAAATGTAAACACTGATCCTCTCTGAAGCTTTTAATTAAAAACAAAATCCCACTGAAAAAACTCTTCCTTTTGTTACTCTTTATAAAGTCCCCATAGTGTTATGTTTGCCATAATGGCACCATAAATAATATTGTTAATTAGGAATTTAATAAGTACACAAAGCTCATGTTATCTTATAGTCACAATTAGGGAATTTAATAAGGAGACAAAACTCATTTTAACTTAGTCACATGTAGATGACAGTGGTAATGATGGTGTTTGTAAGGGAGGGAGAGAGGGAGCGTAGGAGGGAGGGTTGATGGAGGGAAGAAGAAGGAGAAAGGAAAAAAGAGTTGACCACAAGAGAAGAGCTGTGCTCATCCTCAGTCTTCACTGTCTAAAATGCCATATATATTATTTTAATTAGGAATACTGCTATCAGACACTTGTGTACAGTTTAGGACATTTACTGGAGGCGACGTTTCGCCGCGAGTGGCTTCTTCAGACTAGTGGCGAAACGTTTCCTCTAATAAATATTCTGAACTGTACATAAAGCGTCCTTATCCACATCCTGTCGGTATCACCAGACCAAGTTTCATAACCTACTCCTGAAAACACTCCCATTGTTCCTCCACTCTTGTGTGTATTCCTCTGTTATTGTGGTACATTTTTCTCTGTGTTGAAGCTGCAAAGAATCTGCTTATTTGTTCCAATATTTTCATAACCTCTTGGTTACTTAATTGGGTATAAATCCTGTCGTCTTCACGAGGGTTGTTAAAACTGCATGTAACCTGTTCACAGCCTGTCAACAAAACTTTAAATGCTAATATACGGATTAAATTGAACTCTCAGTGTATCTAAAAATGAGAGATATACGCTTCTCGGTGTATAGGAGGGCCCCGCTTATACAGCAGGTTAGGTTCCGGGCAACTAAATGGCCCCGTTTATACAGCAGGCTACGTTCCGGGCTACTGCTGTAAAACGAAAATCGCTGTAAAGTGAAACATATTTTTTTTTTCACTTTCAAATGCATATAAAAGCCTGATAACATGTTTACACTATTATATATTAAGTGAACAATAGAGTTAGGCCTAAAAAATACATATACAGTACACATATATTATTTACCTTAAAATATTTTCATCCTTAGCGTACAGGTAGTGGTGAATATAGATGTATGCTGTAAAGTGGGGCCATCTTGTATATATATATATATATATATATATATATATATATATATATATATATATTATATATCGTGTAACCTCTTGTGGTTATCATGTCTCTTGTTGTCAGACGAGTCAAGGAGACAATAACAATATATATCAAGTTCTGTTAATATTTTGTTAAACATTATGTCTTTCCTAGCTCTCTCCTGCAGGAGTTTCCAGTACAGTAACTCAGCTTCCCTAGTGGTGAGGTTTGGCAAGCCTTAGTGCCTCAATAAGCATCCACCAACTCATTTTTCGGCCTAAATAATAGGGAGATTTTCCCTTTCGACGAAATTTACTGTGAATTATAGTGGATTACTGAATAAATAAGGCTTGAACTGCTGTCGTTTTTCGGCCTAAATAATAGGGAGATTTTACCTTTCGACAAAATTTACTGTGACTTGTAGCGGATAACTGAATGAATAAGATTTGAACTTCTGTCGTTGTACTGATATTTTGAATTTATACTAATTGTCATATATGCAATAAATTTGTATTGATAATAGCAAATTGTTAAGACAGTTGGAAATTGTTAATGATTGGAGAGACTTTATAATGTTAACAACTTTTTATGTTAAAAACAGTGAATGAAATAGTGGTTTGTAAATTCTACAAGTTTACTGGTTCACGGTCGTCAAGGTACACACCTGAGTGTGGATGTGATGGTACACACCTCAGTGTGGATGTGATGGTACACACCTCAGTGTGGATGTGATGGTACACACCTGAGTGTGGATGTGATGGTACACACCTGAGTGTGGATGTGATGGTACACACCTCAGTGTGGATGTGATGGTACACACCTGAGTGTGGATGTGATGGTACACACCTGAGTGTGGATGTGATGGTACACACCTGAGTGTGGATGTGATGGTACACACCTCAGTGAGGATGTGATGGTACACACCTCAGTGAGGATGTGATGGTACACACCTCAGTGTGGATGTGATGGTACACACCTCAGTGTGGATGTGATGGTACACACCTCAGTGAGGATGTGATGGTACACACCTCAGTGTGGAAGTTATGGTACACACCTCAGTGAGGATGTGATGGTACACACCTGAGTGTGGATGTGATGGTACACACCTGAGTGAGGATGTGATGGTACACACCTGAGTGAGGATGTGATGGTACACACCTGAGTGAGGATGTGATGGTACACACCTGAGTGAGGATGTGATGGTACACACCTGAGTGAGGATGTGATGGTACACACCTGAGTGAGGATGTGATGGTACACACCTGAGTGAGGATGTGATGGTACAAACCTCTCTCACAATGGTTAATAATAACACGTCTCTGGCAGTTAATAATAACACGTCTCTGGCAGTTAATAATAACACGTCTCTGGCAGTTAATAATAACACGTCTCTGGCAGTTAATAATAACACGTCTCTGCCAGTTAATGATAACACGTCTCTGGCAGTTAATAATAACACATCTCTGGCAGTTAATAATAACACGTTTCTGGCAGTTAATAATAACACGTCTCTGGCAGTTAATGATAACACGTCTCTGGCAGTTAATAATAACACGTCTCTGGCAGTTAATAATAACACGTTTCTGGCAGTTAATAATAACACGTCTCTGGCAGTTAATAATAACACGTCTCTGGCAGTTAATAATAACACGTCTCTGGCAGTTAATAATAACACGTCTCTGGCAGTTAATAATAACACGTTTCTGGCAGTTAATAATAACACGTTCTGGCAGTTATAATAACACGTCTCTGGCAGTTAATAATAACACGTCTCTGGCAGTTAATAATAACAACGTCTCTGGCAGTTAATAATAACACGTCTCTGGCAGTTAATAATAACACGTTTCTGGCAGTTAATAATAACACGTTTCTGGCAGTTAATAACACGTCTCTGGCACTTAGCGAATGTTCCAGCCTTTACCTCTCCGCTGAATGACCCATACGGATTTATTGTTGCATTTAATGCTTTACTCGTCGCCTTATAGAGCATGGCTCAGCTCTGGAAAAAGGGTCTCTCTCTCTCTCTCTCTCTCTCTCTCTCTCTCTCTCTCTCTCTCTCTCTCTCTCTCTCTCTCTCTCTCTCTCTCTCTCTCCACACAGTGTTTTACAAGGTTAGATTAAGGTTCCTAACTTTATTGTCAAGCTACGAGCTGTTACCTACATCAGACACAAATATGTAAGAGGGTGAAGTTGGAGCCATCTGTGGCCAGCGATTTCATTTGGTCATCTGTCTTTATTTCATTGATGTTTATGCTGTACGAAGATGCTGCAGACTCGAGTCATCCTGGTAATAAATAATCTCATATGTAGCGATGTCCTGGAGAAGGTTACAGTCAGAGTGGAGTTGCTGCTTACTGCCTGCCCGTCTTGTTGTGTAGTAGCTCACTTCTCGCTGCCCTCGGAGTAGAGCCAAGTGTTGTACTTTGACAATATTGGCTTTGTACAGAACAGTAAGGCCATCCACATCCCTCCGGTGTTGAAGGCTCTGCTGAAATGACAGATATATCAAGGCTGGTCCAGATTGTTCTCTGTTCTGTCAAGAAGTCGCAGATGAGACGGAGGGCAGGCAATCCAAGAAAGTGGAGCATACTCAAGGTGTAAGTGTACTTGTGCTTTGTACAGAATCTTGCAACCTCTTCTGTCGAGCAGGTGCGAGATACGTCGAAGTGTTGTAAGCTTCCAGGCCGCCTTGTTTGCAAGATTTATAACGTGGTTCTTCATGGCCAGTTTGGAGTCAGATTTCACCCCAAGGATATCAACTTCGTCTCTAGGTACCAACACTCTTCATTCTTACCACTGCTCTAGCATTACTATCATGGTGCCTAAAGACCATCATCATTTGTTTTCTCAGGAGCAAATGTGACTTGCCATTGTTTATACCAGGCTTATTTTGATTTAGCTGTAAGCTAGTGATTGATGTTAATTAGACCAGCTGGCATTTCCTCTCTTGGATAAGTAAATGTCAGAGTACAGTCGTCTGTATATGCTTGGGATTCTGGGATGAGATGAAGGTCATTGAAGTTGACATTCCATAACAGTGGCTTAATCACACTTCCCTGTGGAACACTTGCACCAATAGGATGTCTTGTTGACTTTGTCCCATTGAGAACTACACCTTGAAGGTAATCACTAAGGAGACATAGTGTAGAGCCTGCAATTTCCAGTGCTTGCAGTTTTGCCAAGAGACCCTGGTGCCATACTCGGCCGAAAACATCAGCAATGTACAGTGCTACTATGTAGCTCACTGTATTCATTCTCTCTCTCTCTCTCTCTCTCTCTCTCTCTCTCTTCCCCTGTGAATTTCCCTGCCACTTGACGTACTCCTCCCTGCCACTTCCTCTCACCCTGGGTTGTAGGATCAGATAGCCTCCCTTGGTCTCCCTGTATGGCATAATTCCCCTACGCAGATTACACGCTTCAAAGGGGATGACAATTTTAGCTCTCTGTGTAACATGCTTGTTTGTGTGTGTGTGTGTGTGTGTGTGTGTGTGTGTGTGTGTGTGTGTGTGTGTGTGTGTGTGTACCTACCTATTTGCGGCTGCAGAGGTCGATTCATAGCTCCTGGCTCCTCCTCTTCGCTAGTCGCTACAAGATAAGATTCACTCTCTCCCTGTGTGTATGTGGTATGCCTGTGTGTTAATGGTACATATGTGTATTTTCGTTTTGTTTTTCTAATTCCCTCCTCCCCTCTCTATCTCTCTCCCCTCTCTCTCTCTCTCTCCTATATATATATATATATATATATATATATATATATATATATATATATATATATATATATATATTATATATATATCAAAAGATCACATAAACAGGTGATATCAAAATATGCAAGACAACCACTATGAAAAAATAGAAGAATTCCAAGCGCTTTCGTGACTACTCACATTATCAAGGAACTATAACAGGAAACATGACAGAGGCTATATAAGGGGCGAGACTACACCTCACAGTCACATCACACTAACAAAGACTACACCTCACAGTAGCGTAACATCTCACGACTCTGTGAAGAGGAACATAAGAAAGGACCTGAAACTCTTCCCAAGAATTAAGATTAGTCAATTTATTATTAAATTCTTCCCAAATTTTATTAATTATAAATGAATCCAATTTATATAAACCAAAAGAAATATTCATATTATTTTCAAAACTGCTTTTAATGAAACATGATTCTATTATATTTCTCTCAACCATGGACTTGCTTGATACAACCTTCTCAGCATTTTGAAAATCAATTGGATGGTTAAAGTCTCTTACATGAATAAATAGAGCATTAGAATCTTGTCCAGTTCTAATGCTATATTTATGTTGTTTTAATCTCAGTTCAAGACTTTTACCAGTTTGACCATAATAAACTTTATCGCATATTTTACAGGGAATCTTATAGACACAACCGTCAGCATTTTGGGGGGAATTTTTTATCAAAAGTCTTTTTACTGTATCAAGATTTTTAAATACAACTTTGATATTAAAATTCTTAAGAAAAGAAGGCATATCAACCAAGTTTTCATGGTAAGGGAGAACCAACATATTTTTGGTTGAATAGGGTTGGTTGTCCCTTTTTGGATTGTAAAAAGTATTCCTAGCTATTTTAAAAGATTTATCAATTATGTTTCTTGGGTATTTTAAATCATTAGCTAGATGAAGAAATCTCTAAAATTTAAGAACATAAGAACATAAGAAAGGAGGAACACTGCAGCAGGCCTGTTGGCCCATACTAGGCAGGTCCTTCACAATCCGTCCCACTAACAGAATATTTGCTCAACCCAATTTTCAATGCTACCCAAGAAATAAGCTTTGACAATTCTACCCACTCATGCGCGAGTCCCACTCAAACCCAACCCCTCTCACTCATGAATTTATCCAACCTAAATTTGAAACTACCCAAGGTCCTAGCTTCAATAACCCTACTAGGCAGACTGTTCCACTCATCAACATAAGAACATAAGAACATAAGAAAGGAGGAACACTGCAGCAGGCCTGTTGGCCCATACTAGGCAGGTCCTTCACATTCCATCCCACTAACAGAATATTTGTTCAACCTAATTTTCAATGCTACCCAAGAAATAAGCTTTGATAATTTTTATTTACTCATGTGCAATTCCCACTCCAAATCCAACCCCTTTCACTCATGAATTTATCCAACCTAAATTTAAAACTACCCAAGGTCCTTGCTTCAATAACCCTACTAGGCAGACTGTTCCACTCATCAACTACCCTATTTCCAAACCAATACTTTCCTATATCCTTTCAAATCTAAACTTATCCTAAGAACATAAGAACATAAGAAAGGAGGAACACTGCAGCAGGGCCTGTTGGCCCATACTAGGCAGGTCCTTCACAATCCGTCCCACTAACAGAATATTTGCTCAACCCAATTTTTCAAAGCTACCCAAGAAATAAGCTTTGCAATTCTACCCACTCATGCGCGAGTCCCCCAAATCCAACCCCTCTCACTCATGAATTTATCCAACCTAAATTTGAAACTACCCAAGGTCCTAGCTTCAATAACCCTACTAGGCAGACTGTTCCACTCATCAACTACCCTATTTCCAAACCAATACTTTCCTATATCCTTTCTAAATCTAAACTTATCTACTTGAATCCATTATTGGGGTTCTCTCTTGGAGAATATCCTCAAGACCTTATTTATATCCCCTTTTAATACCCTTTTCCACTTGTATACCTCGATCATGTCTCCCCTCATTCTACGTCTTACAAGTGAATGTAATTTTAGGGTCTTCAATCTTTCTTCGTAAGGAAGATTTCTATTATGTATTAATTTAGTCATTCACGCTGAATGTTTTCTAACGTTTATGTCCATTCTTAATATGGAGACCAGAACTGAGCTGCGTAATCTAGGTGAGGCCTTACTAATTTATGTATAAAGCTGTAATATAACCTCTGGACTTCTGTTGCTAACATTCTTGATATAAATCCCAGTAATCTATTTGCCTTATTGCATGCGTTAGGCATTGCTGTCTTGGTTTT
>WNWK01000514.1:255000-461947 GCA_009830355.1 Cherax destructor | reverse complement strand
TTCCGTTTTTCCCCCCCAAAGACAGCCTCAGGCAGGGAAACAGAGAAAACTGGCAACCTGCAACCCTGGAATAGGAAGGCTTGATCGGGGCTGTTCACTAAATTTAGAGGCCTGATTTTCCCCTCGCAAAAAAAATTTGGGTAGCCGAGATCAGAGTGCCAAGGACGGTTAACATTTATCAGAATCTTTTTGATTGTCCCCGAGTTATGGCCAACATCGGGGAAGAATTAACATTAGGGTTTTTTTAAAATTTAGTAGACTCAATGTTTTTCCCCCAAAAAGCATTGCATCCTTCATGGGAAAACCCCCTCGAGACACCAACAGTCAAAACCCAGTGTTTTTTAACTCTGAATAGATTTGATGTGGGACGAAAATACTGCTCCCCAAAAGCTTCAACAGAACTGAGGATTGAAAGAGGTTTGTTCAAAAGGGGGAAGTATCCCTCTCTTATAAGTGAGCAATATGCCCAGATCCCAAAGGTTTAATTTTTTTTTCTCTGAATTTCCTGAAGGATATTACAATTTTTTTTAAAATGGGGCCCACCCCTTCTCTACTTCTTCCGGGACATATTATTGGGGATATTAGAAATTTTCCAAATGGTTGGGGTTTATTTGGGAAAAATTGGGGCCTGATGTGGGGCCCAACAGTTTAAATACCATCTCAGTTTTTTTCCCCGTTGATTTTTTTTACGCCACTTGGATACTGCCTTTTCAACCCCTTTGGATTTGAATTTTCACCAGGTTGATTTGAAGTAAAACGCTGCTCACCAGGTGTTTAGTTGACTGCGAGATTCCCCCATCTTGACCTTTATTTCCACCAGGAATTTTCTTTGACAAACTCTGCTCATACCGGCTGTTGGGAAAAGGGAAAAAAGACCGTCGGAAAGGGCGGTTGTTTAAAAGTATCAGCCAACCTGGCTGTTTTCCAATGCCGGGCAAGGAATATCTTAGAAAACTCGAACCTCTGGGCTAACAGACTCCAGAGGTTGTCCACCAAGATGAGCTGCTTCAAAATTTCAAAACCCCCCTTGCCTTGTACCACTTTGAAAAAAACCCTGGTCGTGTCTTAAACCCAAAAAGGGCTGACCCAACTGCCTTCTCCAAAATTTGAATTCTTTCCTATCGGGGGGAATACATTGATAACCCCCCGAACAGGGGGTTTTCAAATGCTATTTCCCAAATCCCATTCCCCCGGTGGAAATAAATTTTTGTGTTTTCCAAACAACGCAGTATGCACCAGTGAGTGAACCTCAGGCCCTTAAAGTCGAGCCTGGTTTTCAAATGCTTTGAAAAAATGTTCAGGCCTGCTTCAACAAAAGAGGAACCCCAAATGTCTGCCCTTTGCAATTAAGTCATCTACAGTCTGATGGAATTGCCCCCTCCTTCTCTCTATCAAACTCCTTAGCAAATGCACGCTGTTCTTAGTTTTTCAAGAGTGAGTCTGGCTAGTTCAAACCCCCTGAACCAGACTCACCTGTCGATAACCCCCACCTGGACTTGCTGGTTTTGCTCGGGTTTTGTCTCTCCCAAAAACCTTTTGGTACCCGGTTAACAGCCCTGTAAGGGGGGAAAAACAGACTGATTGGGCCCTAGTTTCAAGTTTGTTTTTCTTTTCCCTTTAATATCACGCAGCTGGGCAGTAAGGGACGCTTTTCAAACCAATGAAGGGAAAGCCAACAACGCTGTAGAGAGTTTGGGCAACTTTTTGAGAGTTAACTCAGACACTAACCGGCTGACTCGTAGGGGGCATTAACCCCCCCCAAAAACACGCTGTGGGCCCATGCACGGTAAATTCAGTATCTCATACGATAGCAGAGTGAACCCAAAACCTATGCCACAAATAGCAAGGCTGAACCAATAACAAACAAGCTTCTTGAGTGTGATGTTGGTGTTGATCTTGTTGGCTTCTTGTGTGATGTTGGTATTGATCGTTGGCTTTTGTTTGTGATGTTGGTGTTGATCTTGCTGGCTTCTTGTGTGTGATGTTAGTATTGATCTTGCTGGTTTCTTGAGTGTGATGTTGGTGTTGATTTTGCTGACTTCTTGAGTGTGATGCTGGCGTTGATCTTGCTGGCTTCTTGTGTGTGATGCTGGTGTTGATCTTGCTGGCGTCTTGTGTGTGATGTTGGCATTGATCTTGCTGGCTTCTTCAGTGTGATGTTGGTGTTGATCTTGCTGGCTTCTTGTGTGTGATGTTGGTGTTGATCTTGCTGGCGTCTTGTGCGTGATGTTGGCGTTGATCTTGTTGGCTTCTTCAGTTGATGTTGGTGGATCTTGCTGGCTTCTTGTGTGTGATGTTAGTATTGATCTTGCTGGTTTCTGAGTGTGATGTTGGTGTTGATTTTGCTGGCTTTCTTGTGTGTGATGTTAGTGTTGATCTTGCTGGCGTCTTGTGTGTGATGTTGGCGTTGATCTTGTTGGCTTCTTCAGTGTGATGTTGGTGTTGATCTTGCTGGCTTCTTGTGTGTGATGTTAGTATTGATCTTGCTGGCTTCTTGTGTGTGATGTTGGTGTTGATCTTGCTGGCGTCTTGTGTGTGATGATGGGGTTATCTTGCTGGCTTCTTCAGTGTGATGTTGGTGTTGATCTTGCTGGCTTTTGTGTGATGTTGGTGTTGATCTTGCTGGCGTCTTGTGGGTGATGTTGGCGTTGATCTTGTTGGCTTTTCAGTGTGATGTTGGTGTTGATCTTGCTGGCTTCTTGTGTGATGTTAGTATTGATCTTGCTGGCTTCTTGTGTGTGATGTTAGTGTTGATCTTGCTGGCGTCTTGTGGGGATGATGGGGTTGATCTTGCTGGCTTCTTCAGGGGATGTTGGTGTTGATCTTGCTGGCTTCTTGTGTGATGTTGGTGTTGATCTTGCTGGCTTCTGTGTGTGATGTTGGCGTTGATCTTGCTGGCTTCTTCAGTGTGATGTTGGTGTTGATCTTGCTGGCTTCTTGTGTGATGTTGGTGTTGATCTTGCTGGCGTCTTGTGGGGATGTTGGCGTTGATCTTGCTGGCTTCTTGTGTGATGTTGGTGTTGATCTTGCTGGCTTCTTGTGTGTGATGTTGGTGTTGATCTTGCTGGCGTCTTTGTGTGATGTTGGGTTGATCTTGCTGGCTTCTTCAGTGTGATGTTGGTGTTGATCTTGCTGGCTTCTTGTGTGTGATGTTGGTGTTGATCTTGCTGGCTTCTTGTGTGTGATGTGGTGTTGATCTTGCTGGCTTCTTGAGTGTGATGTTGGTGTTGATTTTGCTGGCTCTTGTGTGTGATGTTGGCGTTGATCTTGCTGGCTTCTTGTGTGATGTTGGTGTTGATCTTGCTGGCTTCTTGTGTGTGATGTTGGTGTTGATCTTGCTGGCTCTTGTGTGTGATGTTGGTGTTGATCTTGCTGGCTTCTTAGTGTGATGTTGGTGTTGATCTTGCTGGCTTCTTGTGTGTGATGTTGGCGTTGATCTTGCTGGCTTCTTCAGTGTGATGTTGGTGTTGATCTTGCTGGCTTCTTGTGTGTGATGTTGGTGTTGATCTTGCTGGCGTCTTGTGTGTGATGTTGGCGTTGATCTTGCTGGCTTCTTCAGTGTGATGTTGGTGTTGATCTTGCTGGCTTCTTGTGTGTGATGTTGGTGTTGATCTTGCTGGCGTCTTGTGTGGATGTTGGTATTGATCTTGCTGGCTTCTTGTGTGATGTTGGTGTTGATCTTGCTGGCTTCTTGTGTGTGATGTTGGCGTTGATCTTGTGGCTTCTTCAGTGTGATGTTGGTGTTGATCTTGCTGGCTTCTTGGTGTGATGTTGGTGTTGATCTTGCTGGCTCTTGTGTGATGTTGGCGTTGATCTTGTTGGCTTCTTCAGTGTGATGTTGGTGTTGATCTTGCTGGCTTCTTGTGTGTGATGTTGGTGTTGATCTTGCTGGCGTCTTGTGTGTGATGTTGGCATTGATCTTGCTGGCTTCTTCAGTGTGATGTTGGTGTTGATCTTGCTGGCTTCTTGTGTGTGATGTTGGCGTTGATCTTGCTGGCTTCTTCAGTGTGATGTTGGTGTTGATCTTGCTGGCTTCTTGTGTGTGATGTTGGTGTTGATCTTGCTGGCGTCTTGTGTGTGATGTTGGCGTTGATCTTGTTGGCTTCTTCAGTGTGATGTTGGTGTTGATCTTGCTGGCTTCTTGTGTGTGATGTTGGTGTTGATCTTGCTGGCTTCTTGAGTGTGATGTTGGTGTTGATCTTGCTGGCTTCTTGTGTGTGATGTTGGTGTTGATCTTGCTGGCTTCTTGTGTGATGTTGGTGTTGATCTTGCTGGCTTCTGTGTGTGATGTTGTGATTGATCTTGCTGGCTTCTTAGTGTGATGTTGGTGTTGATCTTGCTGGCTTCTTGGTGTGATGTGGCGTTGATCTTGCTGGCTTCTTGTGTGTGATGTTGGGTTGATCTTGCTGGTCTTTGTGTGATGTTGGGTTGATCTTGCTGGCTTCTTCAGTGTGATGTTGGTGTTGATTTTGCTGGCTTCTTGTGTGTGATGTTGGTGTTGATCTTGCTGGCGTCTTGTGTGTGATGTTGGTGTTGATCTTGCTGGCTTCTTCAGTGTGATGTTGGTGTTGATCTTGCTGGCGTCTTGTGTGTGATGATGGCGTTGATCTTGCTGGCTTCTTCAGTGCTTCCCCTTGTTAGCGTTGTAAATATGTTCTCCTGCATTGTGATGCTGGCGCCCAGCTGGGTGTCTGGGTCCTTTTCCTTGTCTGTTTCTGCATTGTGATGATTTTTTTTTTTTTTGCATTGTGATAGTGGGAATTATTCTTGCAGTATTACGCTTCCTGGGGTGATGCTACTGCTGACTGCTTCATAATATTTATTACACTGTATTTTTCCTGTTACTGTTGTTGTTATTGCTGCTGCTGCTCACCAGCGCCACGCTTCCTTTGAAGGGTTAGAACCATGATGACTGTATTAGTGGCTATAGTCGTTTCCGGAGGTCACCGCCCCCGCGGCCCGGTCCCAGACCAGTCGTCCTGGTTGCTGGCCTGATTGATTTTGTTACGCGCCGCCCGCAGTTCCATCTATGCACCACAGCCCGGCTGATCAGGAACTGATTTGAGGAATTTGGGAAGTTCTCTCTGAAGGCAGCCAGGTCTCTCTGTATGCATGTATATGCGAATACTTTCATTCGTAAATTAAAACAGCGAGTGTTGTACATTTTTCCTCTCGCAGATAACGAAGACACAGGAAACAGCCTAAGACCTTCATTATAACAAACTTTCGCTCATGTAACGCGAAACATTATAGCAAAGGTTTACGTTGTTTCATGAGCCTTTGCTATCTTGTTGTTGGCTCGCCGCCTCTCACTTGATAAACTCGCAGAGTAATAAATACTTCAACGAAACAAAGACAGAGGAGAACTGTCTCGCCTGGCTAACAAAAGTCAACAACGGGGGAAATGAACGGTAATCAGATAGATAAACCTTCTCTCTCTCTCTCTCTCTCTAGTGAGAGACTGGGAAAGACAGACAGCCAAGGCTCTGGTCTCCATATTACAGAGTGGACGTAAATGCACTGAGAAACTTGCTGAGTAGGATGACTAAGTTGGTCCCATACATCTCAAAAATCTTTCCTTCGAGAATAAATTAAGGACACTGAATATTCACTCTGGTAAAAACATAGAATTATGGAGGATATAACTGAGGTGTACATACAGAAGACAAAAACAAATGAAGGGCTACAAATATGCTGAGAACATCAACACATAACCAAGTCAGAACTCGGAGCAGTGAATTAAACTTGTATAAAATTAGATTTAGAAATGATATAGGAACGAGTTGGTTAGGTAACAGAGTTGTGGATGAATGGAACAAACTCCCGAGTAGCGTCACTGAAGCTAGAACTTTGCATAGCTTTAAAAAGAGGTTGGATAAGAAAATGGGCGATTGTGAGGTAGACCTGCCTAGCATGGGCCAGTAGGCCTACTGCAGTGCTCCTCTTTTATGCTCTAACTTTGGAAGTCCACTCCGAGGATATCTGATAATATTATCGTGTATCATGTATTTGAGTCAAGGTCTGTAATGCAGAAATATTTAGTGTGGGAAAGAGAGAGAGAGAGAAAAAAAAAAGAGAGAGAGAACTGGGCGACGTGTAACCAGGAAAAGAAGGTGACTCACATGTTGGTTGTCCATGCCCTGGCTGAACCCCGAGCGTCAGGTGCCCATGTGCTTGACCCCAGTCTTCGGGGCGAGGTCACGGGACGGGGGTCAAGGGTCGTGGGAGAGCCTCTGGGGAAACCCAAGACCAAAGATGAGAGGGAAGAGGAGCAGTGGGACACTATCAGGTGGACCAAAGATGAGAGGGAAGAGGAGCAGTGGGACACTATCAGGTGGACCAAAGATGAGAACTCCCCAACTTTACCTGTAGTCAAAGTAGGGTAGAGGTGGGTTTTTTTTTATTGCAAAACTGGATCAACTTATTCTAAGAACAAAGTGTAATAGTACAGTTTATAATACATGTGAGGGAAGTAACATTAGACGAAGGAAAGTTGCAATATTCTCCCCTCCCCCCTTTTCCCTAGTAGTCTTCCCTGACCAGGTCTTCGTAATTTAATTCATCCTACCAACTGTATCATTGGACTAATGACTTATTAGTTTCCTTATGAAAAAAAAGTCTTCAAATGAGAGTTACTTTTGGACAAACACCTTGCCAGGGTTGTTTACCTGACTACTTGATGTTTACACCACTGGTCCTCACCTAGCTCTCTCTCTCTTGTACTGTAAAAAAGGGATGAGGGGGGTCGCACCTCTCCCTCACCCCCTCATTGGAAGTCATTTCCTATGACCCCTACCAGGTTCACATGAATACAATAATCTTCTGGTCTAGAAGTGGTTTTTCAATATGTCGTTTATGTCAGATTTATAAAATTTAATGATTTTTTTTTAACGTTGAAGGTTTATTCATAAATAATCGTCACTTAGGAGAGCCTTACAGCGACTTTTGGTTTGTCATACCTGGAGAGGGTTTCGGGGGTCAGCGCCCCCGCGGCTCGGTCTGAGACCAGACCTCGTGGTGGATCAGGGTCTGATCAAAAAGGCTGTTACTGCTGGCCGCGTGGAAACTGACATACGAACCACAGCCCGGCTGGTCAGGTACTGATTTTAGGTGCCTGTCCAGTGCCTTCTTGAAGACAGTCAGGGGTCTATTGGTAATCCCCCTTATGTATGCTGGGAAGCAGTTGAACAGTCTTGGTTCTCCGGACACTTGTGTTGTCTCTCAGTGCACTCGTGGCGCCATTGCTTTTCACTGGGAAATGTTGCATCTTCTGTCAAGTCTTTTACTTTCATAGGGAGTGATTATTGTGAGCAAGTTTGGTGCTAATCCCTCTAGGATTTTCCAAGTGTATATTATCATATATCTCTCTCGCCTGCGTTCCAGGGAATACAAATCAAGGGACTTCAACCGTTCCCAGTAATTTAGGTGCTTTATCGTACTTATGTGTGCTGAGAAAGTTCTCTATACATTCTCCAGGTCAGCAATTTCGCTTGCCTTGAAGGGGGCAGTTAGTGTGCAGCAGTATTCCAGCCTTGAGAGAACAAGCGATTTGGAGAGAATCATTGGCATGGCGTCCCTAGTTTTGAAGGTTCTCATTATCCATCCTATCATTTTCCTAGCAGATGCGGTAGATGCACTGTTGTGGTCTTTGAAGGAGAGATCCTCTGACATTATCACTCCCACGTCCTTCACATTACGTTTTTGCTCTATTGTATTGTTAGAATTTGTTGTATACCCTGATACAGTTTTAATTTCTCCAAGTTTTCCGTATCTGAGTAGTTGAAATTTCTCTTCATCTACCAACTTTTCCTTTTATTCCTTTATCACGCATTTGATGCGCTATTACACCATGGTCACACTTGTCGAAGGATTAACAGGAACTGGAGATGCGGGGGAGATCATTGTCAAGTCACAACCGGAGTGGAAAAAAGAGAAGGCCAGAAGACAGGTCAAGAAAGGGAAAAGATAGTTGTAGTAGTGGAGTAGTAGTAGTGTTAGCAGTAGTAGTAGTAGTGGTGGTGGTGGTGGTGGTGGTGGTGGTGGTGGTAGTAATAGTAGTGATGGTAGTAGTAGTAGTAGTGATGGTAGTAATAGTAGTTGTAGCAGTAGTGACACTTGACAATGCTCCAGGACTGACCGAAACGTTACAAAAGCTCCTCTCCTAATTGTTTTTTTGTTTGTTTTGTTGTGTTTTAGGAGGGGAAATACGGTGAAACACGCGAAAGGTACACGAGTTAGCAGTTGATTTTATATTCCTCTTGAACAAATTCTCGCCAAAACTGACTCACCCTGAGCTAGGAACCGGCGAGACCGGGAGAGAGAGAGAGAGAGAGAGAGAGAGAGAGAGAGAGAGAGAGAGAGAGAGAGAGAGAGAGAGAGAGAGAGAGAGAGAGAGAGAGAGAGAGAAACATTGTGAAGTCATCCAGAAAGATGCTCAGATACTCCATTACCTGATTAGCATGTTCCCTCAGCCCAATTATGCAGCCGGTGAGGCTCACCTGCTTGATAGAGGTGTTCCGTCAGGGGGGTAATTCACACCTGTGTGATACCGGTGATCTGGTGGCTTTCATCTGCACCTGATTGACGTCGATGATTAAACGTTCGTTCTCACCTGTCTGATACCGAGACTCGGGAAGGGTTCATTAGCATGTTCGGTACCACTGATCATATGAAATATTTTATATTTTGCTCGATACAGGTATTCAGATAGAATCAACATGTATGGAACAGTGATTCAGTTGTTCGATCAGACTAAACGTGTACGTGACAGGGATGAAGGTGTTCAAACAAGTGAAACATACACGGTACAGTGAGGAAGGTATTCGATCACTCTAGACGTGAACACGAGGATGGTGCTGGTGTTCGAACGAGTTAAACATGCACTTGAAGATTATACAAGTGTTCGAACACTAAACATGCACGGGACAGTGATACTGCTGTTCGAACATGACTCCAAACCACGGTACTGGTGGGGCTTGAACTCGCGGCAAGTGGGTCGTAAAACTCCAGGCCAGCGCGGAAGCCACAGGGCAGTGATACGAGTGTTCATACAAGTTAAATATGCAAGGGAATTGTTACAAGTGTTCGAAAAATAAACATACAGCTATGATGCATTTGTAAAACAAAGAAAGTGAGACAAGAAAATAAGAAAGCATTTAAGTTCACTATTGTTTTTGTGGATTTATCATTGTTCGAAAACAAAAACAGAGGATTGACAAGTTCGTGATAAATTCCCTCAGTCCCCCTTCTCTCTGTCGGCTTCCCTCAGGGATCCCCTTCGTCCCCCTCCCCCTTCAGATTCCCTTTACCCTTGAGGCACCTGTCCCCCTTGCCGTTACTTGGCAAGGGGTGACATATTAATAACGGGAGAGACAGGTGGGGGAAGTGAGGGGAGGGAAGTTTAGGTGCTGGGGGAGCCGAGATGGAGGCCCTGGGGGCTTCAGCCACCTAAAAGGTTCCTTCAGTCCCCGAAAGCCGCCCTTATCCCAATAAATAGTAGTAAGGTAGTAAGGCCTGGGGGTAAAACTCTCGCTTCATGCGCTCAGTGTTCGGGTTCGATTCCCGGCAAGGGTGGAAACATTGGGCGTGTTTCCTTACACCGGTAGTCCATGATCATCCATCAGTAAAATAGGTACCTGGGTGTTAGTGACTGGTGTCGGTCGCATGCTGGGGGACAAAACTGACCTAATTTGCCTGAAATGCTCTGCACAACAAGGGGCTTTCTATATACTGTAGTAATATGTCATTGATGTCAGCTAGGCCTGTATACCTTGTACATGTACTTGTAGAAATAAAGATTATTATTATTAGTATTAGTATTATTATTATTATGATAACGCTGCTTCGAATCAAGCCTCATATCCCCTTCTCTCGATCTAAGACACTCAGTATGGAAATTCTGGCGCAACCCCCTGGTTAGGTGGGGAAGTAGCTAAGTGAGAGAGGGGTGGAGGCGATGGTGATGATGGTGGTGGCAGGGATGATGGTGGCGGTGATAATGGTATCGGTGATGATGGATGATGGTGATGGTGGTAGTGGTTGTGACGGGGCGGTGGTGGCTGTGATGGTGGCGGTGGGGTTGATCGTGATGGTGAAGGCGGTAGCTTCTTTCCCCTCCCAACCTCTCTCTTTCCTCTTACCTCAAGCTGACTTATTAAAACAATTTTGACTTTAGTGTTTTCCTCAAGAACTCGTCCTCCTCGGTTACTTCCCTTGACGTCAGTTTACCTTAGACATGCAGAACTGAATGACCCAAATACCAGCACTCCTTCGGCAGGCAACTCTGAATAACCCAGATGAATCTATAGCTCTTCGTAATTATAAAAATAATAAAAGTTGCTTTTTATTAATGTTCTTTCCATAGTTTTGTTCTCGTATTCATAACTGAGTCTTCTGCCCAAGCTGGGGGACTCCAGCTCTGGCCATCTCAACTTGAAAAAAAAATTACAATCTTGTCACCAAGAGATGGTTCAGAAATACTAGTAGTTAGGGTATCAATGGATGAAATAAATCAGTTTCTCATTCTGAGCCGCCAGTCTGTACAAGTCGAGGCTTCTCTTGCTCATCCCTCTTCTACCCTCAGGGGTAAGCCAGGTAACTAACCCCTCCAGCTAACCAAGATAACTCGGCCACCAGTTAAGAGTAACTGATGATAAATATGATCTTTTACTTGACTAGATTATAGGCTAACATAATGGGCCTTAAGGAAGGTGTCTTCAGATAGTCCATCACAGCTATACTCTCAGCATGTCTTAGTAGCAGAGGCTGAAAAAGCTATGGCTCAGCTAAGTTATTTGTTAATGGTTGATGATAAGTCTAACATTAAAATAACAAAGTTCCTGCCTGACTTACTTAGTACAGTGAATAAATGGTGTTGACACACACATATAACCCTCACATAGCGGAATGAAACTTATGGCGACGTTTCAGTCCGACTTGAAACATTAACTTGTCCAAGTTGAACCGAAACGTCATGAATTTCACTCTCCTACGTGCAGGTAATATGTGTATTGTTCCAGGCACATACCAGGGACATACCAGGGAACTAATGAGGCTTTATGAAAAGTACTCATTGAACCAACAAATAATTGATCCCACTAGAAATGAAAATACCCTGGATTTGATATTCACAAACAACGACGAACTAAGCTGAGACATAACAGTTACAAAAACAATATACTTTGATAACAACATCATAGAAGTTCAAACGAGTATTAACTCAGGGTTAGGGAACTGTGACACTAATGTTAGAGACGGGATGTTCAGTAAGTTTAATTTTAACAACCATAGAATTGACTGTAAAAAAATAAACCAAGAGCTATCAGACATATCCTGGGAATCAGACATGAGCACCCTAAATCCCCACCAGTGCCTAGAGAAGCTGAATATAGAAGAATACAAGGTCTGTATGAAGCACGTACCATTGAGGGAAACCCAGAAGATCAGATATAGAGAGCGTAGGAGATGGTACAGAAGAAGAAAACGGGTTACTGAATTGCTTAAAAACACAAATATGCCGCAACAGAGGAAAGATAGTCTTAGCAGAGAGATCACTGAATTAGAGCAAAATCTTAGGCTGTCATACCTAACAGAAGAAGTACAAAGGGAACAAAGGGCCATACAGGATATTGCAAGAAACCAAAAATATTTTTATCCCTATGCAAAATCCAAACTATCGAACTGGGCCATTATTGAGAGGAGATTCCTATACTGACGATGGAAGGAAATGAGTGAAATCCTCAAAGAACAGTATGAGTCGGTGTTTAGCAACCCATTAAATGACAACAACGTAGAGAATGCACAAACATTTTTCACACCAGCAGAAGGCCACGCAGACCAATTAATTGACCTTAGTATAATTTCCGTAGATTTCGGAAAAGAAACGCATAACATGCCCACTCACTCAGCACCTGGACCAGATTCATAGAATGCCCTATTTATAAAGAAGTGCAAAGTACCACTAGCACGAGCCCTCAGTATTCTTCGGAGAGAGAGCTTAGATGTAGGTGAAATACCGGAGGCCTTAAAGAGTACAGACATAGCTCCTTTGCATAAGGGAGGTAGTAGATCACTAGTTAAAAAATATCGGCCAGTAGCCCTAACTTCTCACATCATAAAAATCTTCGATAGAGTGATGAGACGGCAGATTACAATTACAAATTTCATGGACCAGCACATCCAGCATAACCCGAACCAGCATGGTTTTAGAGCAGGACGATCATCTGTCACAGATGGTGAACCACTATGACATAATTACGGAGGCGTTGGAAGATGACCAAAACACAGATGTGATTTACACAGATTTTGCCAAGGCGTTTGACAAATGCGATCATAGAGTGATAGCGCACAAAATGAGGGCCATGGGCATTACGGGGAAGGTGTAGGCAGATGGATTTTCCGGTTCCTAACACACAGAACATAGAAAGTAGTAGTAAACAGCAAGATCCAGAATCAGGGAGGTAAAAAGCTCAGTTCCCCAAGGTACTGTTCTCGCACCTCTTATGTTTCTCATCCTCTTAGCAGACATAGATAAAAACACCCGTCACACTTTTGTATTATCATTTGCAGATGAGGACACTGAAAAATTACAGGAAGACATAAGCAGGGTTTTCCAGTGGGCAGTGGAGAACAACATGACGTTCAGTGGTGATAAGTTCCAGCTGCTTAGGTATGGAAAGAATGAAGAACTCAAAAGGAACACTGTATACAAAACTCAAGAGGGTCACCAAACAGAACGAAAGGAACACGTGAAAGACTTTGGAATAATTATGTCAGCTGACCTTTCTTTTAAAGAACATAATAAGACAAAGATCACGATAGCCAGGAAGATGATGGGGTGGGTATTGAGAACTTTTAAAACAAGGGAAATAATGCCGATGGTGACACTCTTCAAATCGCTAGTGCTTCCTCATTTAGAATATTGCTCAGTGCTGATGACCCCGTTCAAAGAAGGAGAAATATCAGAGCTGAAACAAATACAGAGATCGTTTATGGCTCACATTGAACCAATAAAGCACCTAAATTACTGGGAACGCCTTCAAGTCTTGAACATGTGCTCATTGGAGCGGAGGAGAGAGAGATACACGATAAAATATACCTGAAAAGTACTCGAGGGCCTGGTCCCAAATCTGCACACTGACATGACAACATACTGGAGTGAGAGATATGGAAGGAAGTGTAAAATAAATCCAGTGAGGAGCAGGGGTTCGGCGGGGACAATAAGGGAACACTGTATCAACATCCGGGGCCCTAGACTGTTCAACATTTTACCAGAATATATCAGAAATACCCCTGGAACAGGTGTAGAAGCCTTCAAGAAGAAACTGAACAAGTATCTTCACCAGGTGCCAGATCAACCAGGCTGTGATGTATATGTGGAGCAGCGGGCCTCCAGCAGCAACAGCCTGGTTGACCAGGCAAGCACCAGACAAGCCTGGCCCATGACTGGGCTCCAAGCGTAGTGAAACTCTCGAAACTCTTCAAAGGTATAAAGGTAGATCAAAGATTTTCCAGTCACTGTATTGTGCCTTTTTATTCTTCTAAATGTAGACGAGTTGCACCTTAGTGGTGCCAAGGAGGGGGAAGGGGTTTGGGGAGCTTCAGCCCCCACAATTTCTTTCAGCCCCAAAGGCCCCTCCTGTGACGATCATCAATTTATTCAATATATTCTTAGGAACAAATCTCCGCCTATAACTTAGATAAAAAGACACATGTGCAAAGTATATATATATATATATATATATATATATATATATATATATATATATATATATATATATATATATATATATATATATATATATATATATATGTATGTATATAGATACGTATATAGTGTGTACCCTACACACACTATATGTAAAAGTGCTTCACACATTTCCTTTCAGGTGGATAAGAGGATTATCTGAAAATTACCTGTAGGTTACCTGTAAATTACCTGTAGGTTACATGTAACTTACCTGTAGGTTACCTGTAGTCACTTTCAGGGATCACTGTCACTGCGGCCTTGACTTGACCTGCCGGATGCTGGCCTGATCAACCAGGCTGTTAGATGCCTAACAAAACATCAAACTCGTACTGAAGATAGACAATGTTGTTAGTGTTTGTAGCAGTTTTAATAGAAGAAGAAGAAGAAGAAGAAGAAGAAGAAGAAGAAGAAGAAGAAGAAGAAGAAGAAGAAGAAGAAGAAGAAGAAGAAGAGAAGAAGAAGAAGAAGAAGAAGAAGAAGAAGAAGAAGAAGAAGAAGAAGAAGAAGAAGAAGAAGAAGAAGAAGAAGAAGAAGAAGAAGAAGAAATCGGGCGAAATACACTGTTTGTGTTTTTTTGTTCTCATTACTAAGTTTGTGCTTACTCTGCAGGAGTTGATGGGCAACTTTGATGCTGGTGGATGAATTTTGATTCGAGGAGCTGGAGCTATACCTTGTTTAATCAAATCTGATTTCTTATTGAACAGACACTTACAAGACTAGCGCTTCCCTAGGTACACTACTACTACTACGACTGCTACTATTACTACTACTACTACTACTTATAATAATAATAATGTTTCCTTGATAAACGTAAAAGATTTCCAGCGGAAATTAGATCAAGACGTCTGCCAAGCAGCAGAAGAACCAGTCTATGGTGAGGAGGAGGAGAAGGAGGATGATGGGGAAGACAAGGAAGTGACGAAGGAGGGAGAAGGAAGTGGACGAGAAACCCCCCACCCCAACCCTCAGAGCAGAGCACACATCAGATACACACACACACACGCCAGGAGCTGTGACTCGACCCCTGCAACCACAACTAGGTGAGTACAACTAGGTGAGTACACACACACACCAGTGAAGAAGCGGGGCCAGGAGCTGTGACTCAACCCCTACAACCACAACTAGGTGAGTACACACCCTTAGACACGCAGGAGGAACGTGGCCCTGGAGAGCAGCATGAGAGCTGCTGTGACTTACACGTGATGGTATCTGCTAGGGACGCGGGCGGCAGTGCTGCTATTAGCCCCCCTTAATGATGGCCAGTGCTCTCTTTATCGCTAATGATGTGCGGCTTGATGAAGTGATAGGCTGGTAGGAGCTTAATTAAGACCTGCGTGCTCAGGTCCGACCTGTGTATAGCAGATAGTTTTTGACACAAAATGCGGTTTTCTAATTTATTTCGTGCGCTGTTGAATAATGAAGGCTGGGGAAAAAATATATAAATATATATATTTGCTGTTTGGGGAGTGAGGGAGGGAGGGGGAGGGGGAGGGAGAGAGAGAGAGAGAGAGAGAGAGAGAGAGAGAGAGAGAGAGAGAGAGAGAGAGAGAGAGAGAGAGAGAGAGAGAGAGAGAGAGAGAGAGAGAGAGAGAGAGAGAGAGAAACTAATGCAGGGAAATTCACGTAGAACAGAATTATATACAATAGTTAGTAAGAGACTGACATGGATACAGTATATAAAATTATGAATTGTTGAGCGTCATATATTCACAAACATTTGTAAGTATACAATTGAGTTTGCATGCGTCTTCAAGAATTACTTTAGATATTACATTCACAATCCTTCGCAACGTAATATGACTCACCATAATGTAACTCATTCCACGTACTGGTGAGATATCTCTCACATTACTTAGATTTTGGGGGCAAAAAGTGTAGAGTTTTCAGGTGACTCAGTTCTGTATTACCAGACAATCTTGAAGACACGGGTTGCCAGGCGAACTTTCTATGGGACGATGTTTTCCTCTGTGTAGAGCTTCATCAAGTCATTACACAGAGCGAAACGTCGTCCTGGTAAAAGCTGTGGTGTGCATCGTGTCTCATTCCCACGTGCCCACGTTTTTTGTTGCGTGCGTGCGCGCGCACGCTCTAGATAATATTGTTTCTCAAAGAATTATCAATTTTATTTGAATATCAAGTTGTTTTTGTTTAGGTTTTTGCTGGCACTACCACACTGAGATACACCGTCACACCCGCTGAGGATGAACACCAATGAGAACGTGATGAACACCCATTATGAATGTGAGGATGAACATTCAAGAGAACAGTGGAACATATGAGAGGACATTGGTGAGCACAGATTTTTAAATTCAGATTTTGCCCCCGATGTGGTTAGATTATTGGGCACCCCACATCCATCCCTCGGACAGTAACTCAAGAGCGTATTTACTCACGTAGTGAATAACATCATCGTCACTGGGGAAGCCAAATGTAGACATTCATAAATCAGAAGAAGGTTGATAACACTAATAAATTACCAAAATGAAGTACCTTGAAGTACCTTGAAGTACCTTGAAGTACCTTGAAGTACCTTGAAGGAGAAGCCGAAAACAGCTTTGGTAAATATGTATCAAGCATTATAAATGAAATTAAGATAGAAGTAAATTATTAACCCGAATGTCACAGAAATACAGTTAGAAGCCTGAGTAGATCTATAACTGTCTATAACAAGAACATAGATAAGCATATTTACAAAGTATCTTGTAACGTAAGCAGACTGATTGATATTGTAGTGGCCAGTCTTAAGTTAGGTTACAAGTGCTTCTGGAAATTTAGTAGACACGCAAATAATAAAACTCAAAGCAAAGTATGTGGCTCAGCCTTATGGTCACTCTGTTGAACACTAAGCACTTGATTGTCAACTTATTGAGGAATATAGAGATAGCACAATAACTTATGTGATACCAGACACTGAAGCTTGCTTATATTACATGAAGCAAATATTAAATATAATACCAGATACTCTTCTCTTAACCTTTTTGATACCTAGTTCCCGGCCTTTTGTGCATCCATATGCTCTTGCAATACCGTCCACAAGATGGATATAGGGGGGGCAAAATAGAAATTTAATCAACATTTATTCAGGTTAAAAAAGAATTTTATTCTCTTAAATTTTCGAAAATTCATGGTATGATCTGTGCTAGGAGTCGAGTCTTTCATAACACTGTATAGGTTACCTGTAGCCGCTTCCTGGGGTCACCGCCCCCGCTGTCCAGTCCCAGACCTGTCCTCCTGGTTGCTGGCATGATCGATCAAGCTGCTGTTGCCAGCCGCCCGCAGTCCAGCGTATGCACCACAGCCAGGCTGATCAAGAATTAACTTGAGGAATTTGTTGACTTCCTTCTTGAAGACAACCCTGCACAACCCTGCACAGCTCTGCATAGCCCTGCACAGCTCTGCATAGCCCTGCACAACCCTGCACAGCTCTGCATAGCCCTACACATCCCTGCATTGCAGCCTATTGTGTACTGTATAATATTGCTCAACTTTGCAATGCCTTGTTTACCCTTTATAGCAGTGCATAGCTATATAATCCCTTGTATAAAATTGTATATCTTGACTTATATAGTCTTGCATATACAAATATAGCCTTTGCATATGAAAATTTAGCTTCTGCATATCCTAAAATAGCTTTCCATATCCGATATAGCCTTTGTATATCCTAGTAGAGCCTTTGCATTTGCCAATATAGTCTTACGTACCGTATCGTTGAATAGCTCCCCACCACCCAAGTAGAAAATGAAAATGTTCCTCTTACAACAACTCCAGTCATTAATCTTGGTTGCCACCACCACCGGTAGATGGGGCGTGACCTTTCACCCCAATAATGAATTGGGGGCATCGCCACCCAGTGGTGGGGAGAGTGGAGAGGAGTATTCCCCTTGGTAAACAGTCATAACCTCAATTTTGAACCGGGGATGGAGGAGACTTACGCCTATTCCCCTCGGACTAGGTGGGGATTGGGAATTGTTGCATAATATATTCGTGGGGACGCGGTACACCCGTAGGGGTTGTACAACGCCTGGGGAATGGAAGGCAGTGAGGCTCGCGCTAAAGGTAGATTATTATTATTATTATTATTATTATTATTTTCAAGAGAAAGTGTTAAACACTACACATGCATGTATACGTATATGTATACACACCCATCTGAGTTTTCTATTTTCTTAATAGTTCTTGTTCATATTTATTTTCCTTTTATCTCCATAGGGAAATGGAAAAGAATCCTTCCTCTGTAAGCCATGAGTGTCGCAAAAAGCGACTAAAATGCCGGGAGCAAGGTGCTAGTAACCCCTTCTGTATACGTAAATTACTAAATGTAAAAACCTTTAGTTTTATCTTTTTCGGGTAACCATTCCTCGGTGACAGACGGCCGATGTGTTTATATATATATGTCGTACCGAACAGGTAAAATTTGTGACTTGGGCGTAAATAGCAACGCTCTTCTTGCCGAATAGGGCAAGCGAAAATTTGTGAATGCAATAATTTCGCAAAAAATATTCCAGAACCTAACGAAAAAAAAAATATTTCATTGTGTTTGTTTATTAAATTATTGTAAACTTATCTAAAATATATTTAGTTGGATTAGGCTAAATTAAATTGCACTTGTTATATGGTTAGATAAGTTTTCTAAGGTTTTTCTGGTACAAAATTATTAATTTTTACATTAACATAAATGAAAAAAATATATATTTAAACGTATAAGAGAATTTTTTTAGAAAGGACTTAATTTTAAACGAGTTCTTGCTAACTGCTAACTGACCAATTTTACCTATTCGGCACGACATTACACACACATTATATATATATATATATATATATATATATATATATATATATATATATATATATATATATATATATATATATATGATAGCATTTCACTTTTTTAGTAAAATATGAAAAGATCATTAAACTTTATTAGTTTAAGCATTTTGTACTTTCAATTAACGTTTTTAAACCATATACATATATGTTAATCTTATTTGAAAATTTGAAATTTTGTAAATATGCCTGATAAAAAAAAAAATCTCTATAAATTAGGTTAATGATACTGGGCTGGGTTAGTTAAGTGGGCAGCCTCGTGAGTGGTCCATCTGTATGAGAGCCACTGCAATCATCTGTATGAGAGCCACTGCAATCATCTGTATGAGAGCCACTGCAATCATCTGTATGAGAGCCACTGCAATCATCTGTATGAGAGCCACTGCAATCATCTGTATGAGAGCCACTGCAATCATTGAATGAACACACAAGAGCACCGTACGTGGAAGTTTTACTTAGGAAACGTTTCACCCACCAGCGGCTTCAGTGCAGTAAAGAATGCTTAAAATCAGAGCTTATTTTGCCCAAGGAAGGTCAGAAGTAGTGTCTTGTAAGCTTAATTTAGCCATGTCTGTGATGTACTGACGCCACTGGCTGGCGTAACGTATCCTCAATTAAGATTCCCAAATGTTGTTAAAGTATCTCAATCTTCAAATTGATCATGTCTTTTGATACTCTGAAGCTGTATTGTTGAAACTGTATTACTAAAACTTGATTGATAAGGGACAGCGGTGCCTGTGTAGGTACTCCTCGTTTATGATGAGTTGAGCCTCGTCCCACTCTCTGAGATGTTCATTAGTGTTTCTGTGTATGACACTTGCATTAAAAGTGTCATTGTGGTATGGTAACACAGTGTGGTAGAGTATACTGACAGTATGTAAATAAGACATACACTGTTGGTTGTTTCATTTTATTGTGAAGTTTCGTCCTTCAGGGACTTAATAAATTTAAGCATATATATGGTCATTGATCCAAGTGTCTCGGTCTCTCCTTGTTTTTCCCCCCACGTAGATCTTGTCGCAGCCCCTACATGGACTGACAGACTTCTGTTTTGGTGTCGAGGGTATTACTAGGCCTCCTTGTAGTGAGGTCTCTGATGCTCTACTGGAAGAAGCTACAACTCTGAGATCTCTAGCTGAGATCTTGGAGACGTTATTCTTTATATTGCAGTTTTAGAATACGAAAAATCTGCTAAATGTGGTCAACTACTTTTATTTTAGAAAACGCTGTGCTCATTGTTTTCATTCAAAAATAAAATGGGAAGTAGAGGAGAGGAGCGCAGTTTGGTGAAACCTAGTTGGATATAAATGCCATGAGAAAAAACTCCATGACGACCCTACGTTATAGTCCCAAGTAGTAACGCATAATGACTTTTTTTGTTCATCGATTTACGTTATACTTTAAAAATCGGAGACTCGCTAGGTTTGCAAATTAGAACATCCAAAGTTCCTATTCTGTTTTTCCTCCAGTGATTGAAGGTTCGATGGTGTCGAGTACCAGCAGTAGGTTGATACCCGCCGAAACTGACTTCTTCCACACAACCAACACATGGCACATTTGCATCTCTCAGCTTCCAAAATTTCATATGTTTTCCGAAAAAGCTGAGATAGGTGAACCCCCTATCGCCATGCCTAAACTATTCCTTTACATAAAACTGTTAAATGAGAAACAATTAAAATTGATACATAACTAAACCAATATAATATATATATATATATATATATATATATATATATATATATATATATATATATATATGCTAGGAATTCGCAAGAGCAGGCGAAATATTCACAAACACTGATCTCTGGCCGACGGAGACTCGACCCTACGAACCTGACAGGAACGCAGTGCTTTACCAACCGTACCACACTGGACCATACCTTGGCATCCAGCTCACGCTGACGTTGATCAAGGCACCCAGCTTCTCTGCCTGAAAGCTGGGTGCCTGGATCAACGTCTAGCGTGAGCTGGATGCCAAGTATTGTCCATGTGTACGTTGGTAAAGCACTGCGTTCCTATATATATATATATATATATATATATATATATATATATATATATATATATATATATATATATATATATATATATATATATATATATATATATTAGCAAGAACTTATTTTAAATTAAGTCCTTTCTAAATTTTCTCTTTTACGTTTAAAGATATATTTTTTCATTTATGTTAATGAAATAATTAATAATTTTGTACCAATAGAACCTTAGAAAACTTACCTAACCTTATTATAACAAGCACAATTTAATTGAGCCTAATCCAACTAAATATATTTTAGATAAGTTTACAATAATTTAATAATAAACAAACACAATGAAATATATTTTTTTCGTTAGGTTCAGAATAATTTTGCATACACAAATTTTCGTTTGTCTTATTCGGCAAGAATAACGTTGCTATTTAAGCCAAAATCGCAAGTTTTACCTATTCGGCACGACACACACACACACACACACACACACATATGTATATATATATATATATATATATATATATATATATATATATATATATATATATATATATATATATATATATATATATATATATATATATATATATATTAATTTACACTTCATGACCTTATTTTTTGCTTTTATTAGCAACAGTTCAGCAAAATATATTGCACATTATTTTAAGATTATTATGATGTTCACCTCAGAAAAGACACCTTTATTGTTATTAACGTCACTATCTCAATACATTTTATTCTCCTCATGTACAACACAGTACTAGATTCTGCCTTTCTTGTGCTACTTATATTATTATTATTATTTACTGTAAATGATGATCATCTTCAAGAGAGTACCAGATTGCTCTTTCTTTTTTCCTCCTTAAAAACGAAGACAATACTTCTTGCATTATACACAATTTTAAAAATCAATCAGTGGGATGCATTCATACACAGAAGACTGTATTCCGGCTCTTTTTTTTTGCCTTGCCTGAGATTGAACCCTTGTCTCTTTGTTGTGAGACCAAAACACGGACACTAATCTATGAGGCACCTAACATAACGCTTGTTAGGTCTTACAAGTTTTGTGTTAAGTAGATCTTCCAAGTATTAACTATAGATCTTCCAGGTATTGTGTTATGTAAATGCTTCCAGCATTCTGGATGAGAACTCAACATTCATGTACTCATCAAAACATTCGGAAGTGATGATACATTGATGCCGGTGAAGGACTTGACGAAAAAAAGTTGGAGCTATCGTCCCTTTCCTTTGATCGAATCTGATTGCCTGCTATTTCCCTGCCGGATTTAGCATTGCCCCTTATAATAATAATAATAATAATAATAATAATAATAATAATAATAATAATAATAATAATGAAAGAAAACGAAAAACAAGAGGGAGAAGGAGGAAGATAATTCATCAAGAATAATCCTTCAACAGAGAGAGAGAGAGAGAGAGAGAGAGAGAGAGAGAGAGAGAGAGAGAGAGAGAGAAACACCAGTATGCTCAACCTGGGATGTCTACCCCGGGGCCAGTGCTCTCTTAAGTACAATTAGTAAAGGTTACAATCAGACCACACCTAGTTGCAAAAAAATCATATACATCCCCTACCCTTCCTTCCCCCGGGATGCCTTTATCGGTAACCCTTATCTTACTAAGCCTTAGCTCCCCTTATCAGAAACTGTGTGTTGCTAAACACAGCCTCCCAACCCATCTAATTCATCGTAATCATAGCCACACCCGGGATAATTATCATAAATTCATCCACCACAACCAAAACCACCACTACTACCCCCCCCTCACCACTACTAACCCCCCCACCACTACACTGACACCACAATTAGTACTAACACTACAATTATCACCATTAAGCCTTCGAGGAGTATGATGATGACTCATATTTAGACTGTTAGTGTGTGTGTGTGTGTGTGTGTGTGTGTGTGTGTGTGTGTGTGTGTGTGTGTACTCACCTAGTTGTACTCACCTAGTTGTGGTTGCAGGGGTCGATTCATAGCTCCTGGCCCCGCCTCTTCACTGGCCGCTACTGGGTCACTCTCTCTGTTTGTGTGTGTGTGTGTGTGTGTGTGTGTGTGTAATTACCAATTTACTATTACTATTTGCAATTACTATTTACTATTACTATTTACTATTATTATTTACTATTACTATTTTACTATTACTATTTGCAAGGAGAGGAAGGTAATTACCAGTGCTTAGGTCCGCCTCTTAATTTTCAACTGACAGATGTAAATGAGCTAAATTGTACAAATTCTATGCTTGGGGCATCTGTAAGCATGGAATATCAGGGAAAACAAATGGAACATGCAACTTTGAGCATCCCAAAAAATGATGCGACCTCCTGTTTAAAGGAGTGTGTCGTTCTACCTCTTGAAAATTCTTCCACCCAGAGATGTGTCATTCTTCAGTCTTCGGAAAAACTGCCCCGCATACCACCTAGAAGTGACCAGGAGGCACACACCCCGTAAAACAAATCATAGTAGTTATAATAGTTACGACAACGCCACTCCAAGTGATTTTTTAGTGGTAGGAAACGAAGAAAGAAAATGGAAAGAGATAACCAAAATAGTCCATCATCTTGGAGCCTTTGTTGGACTGGAGGCACAGCCAGTGGCCCCTCCAGACTCACAACTACTGATGCCAACAACGAAATCCCCCCAACAAACATGCAACACAACCTCATTTATATTTACTAATACACAAAGCCTTAAACCATCCACCAACAACAAAATATCTTTCATTAGTGGACTTCAAGAGTCAAATGCAATGTTTGCAGCGTTCACAGAGACCCTCGCAAAAGATTACTTTGACAGTGAAATATGGATACTTGGGTACAACCTTTACAGATGCGACAGAACGAACATGTAACAAGGGGGGGGGTTGGCCTGTATGTCAAAGAGTCGCTCATTTGCACGGAAATATTGAACATCACAAATGATGTAGTTGAAGTTCTAACAATAAAAATCGAGAACCAAAACTTGGTCATTGAACTTGTATATAAGCCACCAGATGCAACTTCCCAACAGTTCAAGGAACAGCTAGCAAAAATTGACTCCTGTCTGGAAAACCTTCCAGCCCCATCCCCAAACATCTTGGTGACTTCAAAAGAGAAGAACATAGCAAATAATGTTGTAGCAGAAACAATCCCTGGAGGCAGCTCAGATGAAAAGTCACACATGAGCTGCTGAATTTCTGCAACAAACACACCTTAAGTCAGCAGACAGTGGAACCAACAAGACTAGAGAACACACTAAACCTTATTTTCACAAATAATGAGGACCTGGTAAGAAACATAACAATATAAAAAACAACTAATTCTGATCACAATCTAATCGAAGTCCAGACTTACATGCACAGGAGTCCTGATCCATAAAATGCATACAGCTATGAGGGTACCTTTAACAAATTCAACTTCAACAACAAGAACATCAACTGGAAGATATCTTAAATGACATGGACCCTAACCAGTGCCTTGAAAAGATCAACTTCCTGGTAGCTGAAGTATGCTCAAGGCATATTCCCCTAAGAAAAAAGAAGAGAAGAAGTAAACTGGAGAGAGACGCTCCCTCTACAGGAGAAAGCGAAGAATCACTGAGCTCCTCACGAATGCCAGATTATCTGAAATACAGAAAGAAGCGCTAACCAGGGAAGTGAAAAATATAGAGCTAAAGTTAAAGGACTCGTACAGGATCCAGGAGAGACAAAGGAAGCTAAAATTAATGAAATTAGTGAAATTAATGAAATTCGAAATATTTCTTTTCATATGCCAAAAACAAGGCAAAAACCACTTCTACAATAGGGCCCCTGCTCAGACAAGACGGATCCTACACAGATAACAACAAAGAAATGAGAGAGATACTGAAATCTCAATATGACTCTGTGTTTAGTGAGCCACTAATCAGTCTAAAGATAGACAATCAAAGCAATTTTTTCATGAATGAGCCTCAAAACCCTGCCAATGTATGCCAAATTTCTGACATAACCCTAACTCCTCTAGACTTTGAGAAAACCATCGACGACATGCCCATGCACTCAGCCCCAGGCCCAGACTCGTGGAACTCTGTGTTCATCAAGATCTGAAAGAAACCCCTCTCACGGGCCCTAAGTATACTATGGAGAAGGAGCATAGACACAGGTAAGATTCCACAGTCACTGAAAATAACGGATATAGACCCACTCCACAAAGGGGGCAGCAAAGCAGTAGCTAAGAACTATAGACGAATAGCTTTAACGTCCCACATCATAAAAATCTTTGAAAGAGTTCTAAGAAGCAGGATAGCTAACCACATGGACTCCCAAAAATTGTACAACCCAGGGCAACATGGTTTCGCTCCTGCCTCTCGCAACTATTGGACCACTATGATATGGTATTAGATGCACTGGAAAACAAACAGAATGCGGATGTAGTATACACAATTTTTGCAAAAGCCTTTGACAAGTGCGATCATGGTACCATAGTGAAGAGAACTGTCCCACAAGGCACAGTACTCGCACCTATCCTGTTCCTCATTCTCATATCAGACATAGACAGAGATGTAAACCATAGCACAGTATTATCCTTTGCAGATGATACTAGGATCTGCATGAGAGTGTCATCCATTTAGGACACGGCAAATCTCCAAGAAGATATAAACCAAGTTTTCCAATGGGTAACAGAGAACAATATGATGTTCAATGAAGACAAATTCCAACTACTCCGTATTGGAAAACTGGAGGAATATTAGCTAGGACTGAGTATACTACAAACTCCAATCACACAATAGAGCGGAAAAGCAATGTGAAGGACCTGGGAGTGGTAATGTCCGAAGATCTCACCTTCAAGGACCACAACAATGCCACTATCACATCTGTGAGGAAACTGATAGGATGGATAAATCACTTGTTCTCTCTAGGTTAGAATACTGACGTACATTAACATCATCATTCAAGGCAGGTGAAATTGCAGATCTAGAGAATGTACAGAAAACCTTTACTGCACGTATAAGTTCCGTCAAACACCTTAACTACTGGGAACGCCTCGAAGCACTTGACTTGACTTGTACTCACTGGAGCGCAGGCGAGAGATATATCATAATCTACACCTGGAAGATTCTGGAGGGACTGGTCCCTAACCTGCACACAGAAATCACTCCCTACGAAAGCAAAAGACTTGGCAGGCGATGCAACATACCCCCAGTAAAAAGTAGAGGCGCCACTGGTACACTAACAGAAAACACAATAAGTGTCCGGGGCCCAAGACTGTTCAACAACCTCCCACCAGTTATAAGGAAAATTACCAATAGTCCCCTGGTTGTCTTCAAGAGGGAGCTGGACAGATACATAAAGTCAGTGCCAGATCAGCCGGGCTGTGGACCGCACGTTGGACTATGTGCGGCCAGCAGTAACAGCCTCGTTGATCAGGCCCTGATCCACCAGGAGGCCTGGTCATGGACCGGGCCGCGGGGGCGTTGATCCCCGGAATGCCCTCCAGGTAGACAATATTGTGACTGGAACTATTACAAAAATAACCCGAACATAGGCCGGGGGGGTGTTGACCCCCGAATATTCATTCTGTATAAGATAATGAAACTTTGACATCGTTTCTGTCCGACTTGGACCATTAAGAGCCTTCCCTCGTATCTATCTATCCTGGCAGCTTCGACAGAGGCCTTCAATTTTTCCCAAGATAATTTTCTTTGAATTTACTTAGCTGATGGTTTCCACACAGACGCTGCGTACTCAAGAATTAGTAGTAAGGACAGCGGTAAAGAGTGAGTGGGAGATTATGCTTAGCTTCCAGATTGCTAGCCTACCTTGTGCTGATACTGTTATGCTCACATATACATTAGGGAATAAGTTTAGCGTGATTCTTACTCCTAAATCTCTTTCTTTCTTTGATTCTATAATGTTTTTTTCCATGCTAAGTGGTCTCCTAATTTTATTCTCTCGATTGCCTTATTTAATTATGCGAGGTCAACCCTTGCCTTGGTTTTGAGATCTTGCGCCGGGAAGTTCCGGCTTACATACTGATAAACGTTAGACTTATAGGTCTGTATGAGGGGGAAAAAAGAATATAAAATAATAAACAGTAGAAATATGAATTTTCACGATTGATCAGAATGAATATTGAGAAATTAGCATGGTCGTTCTTAAGATATTTATAAAAATGACTGGGGGGGTTCAAAACAGAGAAGAGATAGGTTAAAACCTCTCTTAAGATATATTAGTCAAATAGACAGAGTACAAGAAATATATTGATCCAGTTAAGACAGTATACATGCAGGTAACAAATATTTTTACAGCAACGGGATATAGGTTAATTTGAAATGTCGGGACATGTCTGCTAAACATCACCTGGAAAGGAATAAACTGATCCAAACTGACAGAACCTTCAAGACGGAGGGCGGAACAACGTTATATATCAGGTGAAAACTTACTTGCTGTATTAAACAAATTTGTAAAGGCTGAATAAATAGACACTGAAGCTATTTTCATGAAGGTTGTGGAAATATATTTTTAGGAGTGCTGAATGCCAGGAAAAATTGTTTAACTTATGAATTAAAGTAGATAAAAAAAGGTGAAGGAATATAGATTGCTAAAAGTCTTGTGTATACAGACCCCTAACATCTGTTTGCTAACAGATCCCTAACTTAAGTGTGCTATGCAGACTCAAACTTAAATATTATACAAACCTCCGTAACTTAGCTGAGCTATGAATTCCCCATTCAATCACTGTAAAATTGACAGTGGTCAAAATTCACAGTGCTTTTTGACACAAAATAATCGCAAGGGACATTACTTACAGTCAGAATGACTGGAGGACTGTGACAGTGAATTTGATATCCCAGTTGATATCCCAGTCTCTGATAGCAGTCCATGACTGCTTTCCGAAAGAATTTGCAAGTGAACCAGCAAGAGCGAGCAAACTGCCTTAACTGGTTCTAGCGAACAAGGAAACTGATAATATTCGAGGTCAGGGAACCACTTGGCAAAATACATCATAAATCTGTCCGTTAAGATTCTTACTAGAAAAGTGATGGTAGTGATGATGCAGTTAACCTTTCAAGGAAGGGGTTAATTTAAGTTTTTTTCTTGATCCATTGAGCCGCTCCTCCCATGGTTATAACAGCGGTAGAGTGTACTGACGGTAGGTAAATAAGACACGCAACGTGGGTTATGCCATTTTAATGTGAAGACGTTTCGTCCGGCAGGGACTTTATCAACTAATAACAATCCCTGGAGAACGAAACATCGCAATAACACGCATTGTGTGTCCTATTTTACTTGCCCTCCCATAGTTAGGAAAAGCCCTGATTGCCTCCCATACCCTAGGTTCAGCGCTTCCCCATGAATATAAAGGTTCTCCAGATTTTAGCTCAGCAGACAAGCGCGGTTGCAAGGATCACCAAGAGTGTTGACTGGGGAAGCCACGCGGGACTATCACGATGGAGACCTGACAAACAATAACCCAGATGACTGACTGCATGTTTGACATTTTCCGAAGGGTTGTGCAGGCTACCCAAGCAGCATACCTTCAACCCATTATTATAACACGAGTAATAACCGTGCATATGTGAACGTTTCTTAAGCTAACCTAACAAAACTGAAATTTACAAGGCTTGAACACACCAATAGTGTTCAGAAACTGTGAATGTAGATAAATGGTTCAGAGAACCGACAAGTTGATAAATTAGTCACATGTGCAACACTTGGGTATCTACTGTGGAAACGTTTCGCCACACAGTGGCTTCATCAGTCCTATACAGAGAAGAATGGTGAAGATCAGAAGGGGTTTGAGGTAATCAGTCCCTCAGACTGATGGACTGAATACGTCGACTCCAGGCTGAGGGACTGATTACCTCAAACTCCTTCTGATCTTCACCATTCTTCTTTGCATTGGACTGATGAAGCCACAATAGATATACCCAAGTGTTGCACTTGTGTTTAGTTCAGAAACTGTCGTGGAAATTATGTGAGAAAATTAACGTTATAAAAATGAGGGTAGGTTGGTATATCCGACACATGGAAATGAGATAAGACCAGATGTATGTTAGCGACCAGGATCCGAAAAAGGTATCCCCCTTATCCCCATACTTTTTCAATGCGTATGCGTATGTATCTATGTGGCTATCTATGCGTGTGCGTATGTATGCGTGACCGTATGTATGCGAGTACATATGCTTATATATTTAAGTAGGTGTACATATTGTTGTGCGAGGGCATGTATAGTAATTCTCAAATTATAAACGAAAATCTTGGAGGAAGGAAATAAAATCAGACAACCGCTATAGGGTCGCCCCTGTCGGGAAATACTTGACAACAGTGATGGAAGGAGCAGTCAGGTGAGGTTATATGTAGTGTCAGGACGTGAATGACCTCGCTCCTGCTGATAACCTGTTCACACTAACGACCTGTTTAGGTCACAGGAGAGGTCACATGTGGTGTGCTCTGTTGGTCCAGTTCCAACACAGACTTGCGAGCCTCCGATGGACAGAATTAAAGGCTCCCTAAGATCGTATGATATAATATATTCAAGGTTTGCTGTGCTCATTATTTCCAACCCCAGGTCAAGCTGGTGACCCTCGCTGGGCTGAACTGAAAAGCCACTCAGGTCATGAGTAAGGTCACATGTGCTGCGCTGTCTTGGTTCAGACCTATACTAGAGGCTGATGGTCCCTCACTGAACCAAACTAACGACCCACTCAGGTTATGGGAGAGGTCAGGTAAGCTCTACTTCAGCGGCTTTTAACCTTTTTACGATTACAGACCCCCCGTGGGTTACCCAATATGTCATCATACCTCCTTCACCAGACTGTTGAAATCATCACCACTAGTCGTATTAAATACCAGAATGACTTCAAAGGATCTCAATAGCTTGGTTTTACTTTTCATATGGAAGACTAGCAAAAAAAAAACAGCTGATAGTTTACTCTAATCTAACGTCAACTTTTTTTTTTTTAATTCTTCAGAGATCGAGTCCCATATTCTACTGGGTTGGTGCAGCTCCAATAAAAGGTGATCTTGACTGACCGATAAATACTGTAAAAAGGCATACTCGAGCCCTGGTCAGCCAGGTGGCGTCTCCACACCTGCACCATGATGGTCAGCCAGGTGGTGTCCCCACACCTGCATCATGATGGTCAGCCAGGTGGCATCCCACACCTGCACCATGATGGTCAGCCAGGTGGTGTCCCCACACCTGCACCATGATGATCAGCCAGGTGGCATCCCACACCTGCATCATGATGGTCAGCCAGGTGGCATCCCACACCTGCATCATGATGGTCAGCCAGGTGGCATCCCACACCTGCACCATGATGGTCAGCCAGGTGGCATCCCACACCTGCACCATGATGGTCAGCCAGGTGGCATCCCACACCTGCACCACGAGGTGTAGGGACAATGAGGTCTCACATCTTGTCTACATTTCAAAACAGGCAGTTTGTGCCCCCCCATCCCGTGTCCATACACTGGGGAATAATTTTTTCATCAACCACCACCTTTTATCATAATCAATATACCACATCTACCACCCCAACCATCATCCCTGTCATCACAACCATCACTCCCCAGTCACTGTCAACATCACCAACACCAACAACATTTGCTACTTCCTTAAACCTTGCTCTCCAACATCACCGCTACACTCAGCATCACCACAACAACCAGCGTCACCACCAACAGCAGCATCACCTCTGCTAACACCTACACATCGTGTAGGTCTACGAGACGATCATGACTTACTTGTGCCCTCTTCCTTGACCCCTACACCCTACCTCGACCTCCGACCCTCGCTAATCACCTAGGAAATGACGTGACGGTAATATCTTTCCAAGAAGAGACGTGGGTGAGGCCGAGCCAGAGAGTGAGACCCCGGTCGTGTGAACCAGCTGCTCATTACACTTCAAAACATCGCAGAAACGACTTATAGTTCATAAATAATATCGCCAAGAGCCCATCTAGATATCAGCGTACACAATAAGACTTCAGATATCGATGGAAAAGGAGGTAGTTGCCCAGTTAATGAGATGGATCGAAGACAGTCTCCAGGAGTAACCAGCTTGTGTAAGATATAAACAATACTCCTCAAGGTGGAATTACCACACCAGGTATGACCCGTCAAGAAGTGTAGGATGGTGCTGGGCAAGGGCACGGGATTCAAGGAATTGGAGTTTCCCCGACCCTTCCCGGGAACAAACCAGATTTATCCCAAAACATTTCCTATTCCCCGACGAGCTTAACGATTCTCACGAATATAGAAATAATATTGTAGCAGATATTGCCTACATTATGTGACATCATGGGTTGATCTGTTTGAAAATGACCTTTACCATGTATACACTGTCACATTTCCTGCAGTAGGAGAGATAAAATTATCAATACTGGTATCTGTATCAATACAGAATGAGCTACGGAATTACGAGGCTGTAGGAATCCCATCAACTCCTATCCTCCGTCAGGTAAATTTGATTCCCGAGTTAAAACATTTGACACAGATAAAAGTATGCAAAATCAGCCTTTGAGCAACGTGTCTCACCAAGTAGAGCTTTTGCAAAGCTTTATAAAGCTCTACTTAGAAGGAAACTTTGTTAATGTAAAAGTTTGTTCTGTATACTTTTGTCTTCATCCACAGATCTGTCAGAGTTACGTTCTTCAAACTAATGGAAACAATGACAGGATAATTACGTTATATGGCTGAGATGAACCATAACTATGACCTTGAACATAGGACAATAGGCCTACTGCTGTGCTCATTTTTCATATGTTCTTATGTTGTGAGTCCTCAGCACATAGTCCTTCATCATAGAGCTCAGGACGAAGGGACTTATCCCATAAGAGTCTCACTGGTCGCCTCCTCTCGCTTCTCATCCCCTTTACTGCTCCATGTCGCCGTATCTTTCGCTTTTATTCTTTCTCTGACGTTAAGTTCTGATTGTTTTGGTATCTTCTCCCACGCTGCGCGGCCTCCTAGACACTTTGGTCCGGAGCGCAGTTTCGTAATGCAGTAACAATTAAGAAGTTACTAACGCCGCCTGTCCAATCGTCTGGCGGTACGTCTCCATCGACTTAATTGCTAACAAGCACAAGAAAGGAAGTTCGATATTACTGTGATTCACTTGCCTTGGTTTAAGATTATGCGTCTTCAAATCCGATATTTGTTTCCTTAGAAGACCCGTGAGTGAGAGACAGACCCCTGCAACACGTATACAACTGGTAGCAGAACTCACTCTCTCAAGGGTCACTTTCGTCGGTGTGGAAAGTTCCTCGGTGCTGCCATCACTGGCAAGGTTAATCTTTTTCAGACTGGTAGTCAGAGGTGTTCTTGATACATCTCAAAATCAAACTCCTTAATTTTCGTTAAATTATACACTTATTAAATTTGTTCTGAAAGGCTTGTAGTATACACAGCATGATAAAGAGTACAGCATGTGCTGTACTCTTATCATGTTGATGGACTGATCATGTCGACTCCAGGCTTAGGGACTGATTACCACAAACTCCTGATCTTCAACAATTCTTCTCTGTATTGGACTGAGGAAGCCACTGGTTGTCGAAACGTTACCACAATAAAGACACCCAAGTGTTGCACAAATGTCTGTTTAGGCAGTTTGACTATTCCCTTCCATACCTGGTTAATTCCCCTTCCATACCTGGCTAATTCCCCTTCCATACCTGGTTAATTCCCCTTCCATACCTGGTTAATTCCCCTTCCATACCTGGTTAATTCCCCTTCCATACCTGGTTAATTCCCCTTCCATACCTGGTTAATTCCACTTCCCTACAACACAGATATATCAAAGAAATAACATCCCTATAATTCATGCGTGTTTCTAGCTTCCATATATGTCACCATGTTCCCTATCTGCTATAACATTTCCTCGTAGTAATTCTATATCTTCTACGTCGAAATCGTGTCTCCCTAGATCTTCCTTTTACAGAACTGTCAGTTACAATTTAGTCACTAATAATGCATACTCCTCGGAGATAATTTGGTTGTAAATTTAGGAAATTTTAAACCTTCTGAATTTACTTAATCAAGTTGGATCTCAACGCTTGTGTTGTATATTCTATAACGAGGCTGACCTACGTTAAGTATAGTCCTAAATAATTCTTCAAGAAAAAAGTGCTCCATAAGTGTCAAATACGATCTTCTGTCTCTGAGTTCATGTTGAGCTTCAGTGACTAAGCTGTTCCTCTCCAGGTGCTCCCTACTCCCCTCCTGTCAGTCTTCTTCCTTACTTTAGATAAGATGCATGGTAGTGATACCAGCCTGTAATGCAAGAGATGAAGTATCAAGGAGGATCAACGTATCAAGAAAGATCCGACAGGGTTCCTCATAAATAAATGCCCCCCTACATATATAGATTCACATAAGTCAATGTTCACAGACAAGAAGAAACGTGATACAGAAATCAGTGTGTCACAAGATGGTAAAGATAAGTGTCCCCTGATGTCAGTGGGAGACCTTCCCTCAACAACGAGCAGGATGCCCCAGAGTTTGTAAATGCACTGTGTCCTGTGTGTACCATTTTCTTAATGTGTTAACTATATTAGCCATTTTCCAACTATCCAGCAGTTGTCCAATCTCTGGTGACCTGTACAAGATATTTGCTATAACCTGACCCAGGTTTCCTCCTCCTTTCAATATCCAAGGAGAAATACTGTTAAGTCCCATGACTTATGTTGTGTTCATTTCCTTCACTTAAATCTTCACTTAGTTGTGCTCACTTAGGTGTGCTTGCAGGTGTAGTTTCATAGCTCCCGGCCCCACCTCTTTTATCCTATTGATTGACTCCAGATTGCCGATATTAAAGATCCGATCATATCTACTTTTGAAAGTGTGTGTGTGTGTTGTGTGTGTTATGTGTAATGTGTGTGTGTGTGTGTGTGTGTGTGTGTGTGTGTGTGTGTGTGTGTGTGTGTTGTGTAGTGTATGTGTGTGTTGTGTGTAATGTGTGTTAGTTAGTTACCATTTTGTCCTAGGCACATGTCACTTAGACACTAGGCCTGTTGTATGTATGTGTGTGTGTAAGGAAACACTTCGAAATGTTTCTGCCCCACCGGGAATTGAACCCGGCCCCTCCGTGCGTAAAGCGAGAGCTTTACCCACTAGGCCACCGGGGGTGTGTGTGTGTGTGTGTGTGTTGTGTGTAATGTGTGTGTGTAGTGTTTGTGTGATTGTGCATGTGTAGTGTGTACTCACCTATATGTGGTTGCAGGGGTCGATTCATAGCTCTTGGCCCCGCCTCTTCACTGGTCGATACTAATTCACTCTCTCCCTGCTCCATAAGCTTTATCATACCTCTTCTTAAAGCTATGTATGGAACTTGCTTCCACTATTTCACTCTCCAGATTATTCCACTTCTTTACAACTCTAAGGCTAAAGAAATACTTCCTAACATCCCTATGACTCATCTGGGTTTTCAGCTTCCAATTGTGGCCCCTTGTTCCTGTATCCCATCTCTGTAACATTCGAGCCCTGTCCACCTTGTCAATTCCTCTTAGTATTTTATACGTTGTTATCATGTCCCCCCTGTCCCTCCTGTCCTCTAATGTCATCAGGTTGAGTTCCCTTAACCTCTCCTCATAAGACATACCTCTCAGTTCCGGGACTAAACGTGTTGCAAATTTTGAACTTTCTCCAATTTCTTGACGTGTTTGACTGTATTGGCCTGACATACACGGTGTACAATGTCATGAATGACTCCTTACTCAGATGTCTAAACGCTAATCTCAGGTTTGCCAATCGCCCATATGCTGCAGCAGTTATTTGACTGACGTGTGCCTCAGGAGACATGTTCGTTATAGTGCTTACTCCAAGATCCTTTTCTTTAAGTGACGTTTGCAGCCTTTGATTCCCTAACATGTATGCCGTCTGCGGTCTTCTGTGTCCTTCCCCAATCTTCATGACCTTACACTTACTGGGGTTAAACTCCAGGAGCCATTTGTTTGACAAGACTTGTAGTCTGTCCAGAGTCCCTTGTAATCTTAGCCGATCCTCGTCCGCTTGTATTCTCCTCATCAGTTTCACATCATCAGCGAACAGTGACACTTCTGAATCTATTCCTTCCATCATGTCATTCACATATATAAGAAACAGCACAGGACCTAGGACTGACCCTTGTGGAACCCCACTCGACACATGCGCCCACTCTGACACTTCATCACGTACCAACACTCGTTGTTTCCTTCCTGTTAGGTATTCCCTGATCCATTGCAGTACTTTCCCTATTATTCCTGCCTGCTCCTCTAATTTTTGCACCAGTCTCTTGTGTGGTACTGTGTCAAAAGCCTTCTTACAGTCCAAAAAGATGCAATCTACCCATCCCTCTCTCTCCTGTCTTACTTCTGTTACCTTATCGTAGAACTCAAGTAATTTGTGACACAGGATTTCCCATCTCTGAAGCCGTGCTGATTGTCATGTATGAGCCCAATCTTTTTAATATGTTCCACAACTCTTCTCCTGATGATCTTTTCCATTACTTTACATACTATACAAGTCAGAGACACTGGTCGATAGTTTAACGTTTCCTGTCTGTTTCCCTTCTTAAAAATTGGAACTACATTTGCTGTCTTCCACGCCTCAGGCAATTGTCCAGTTTCGATAGATTTACTGAAGATTGTTGCTAGCGGCACACACAGTGCCTCTGCTCCTCTCAGTATCCAAGGAGATATGTTATCTGGGGCCACCGCCTTTGATGTATCTAGTTCACCTAGCAGTTTCAGCACCTCTACCTTGGTTATGTGTATTGAGTCCAGCACCTGCTGGTACACCCTACCTCCCCGATTTTTTGAAAGCATCCCTGTCTCTACCGTAAATACTTCTCTAAATCTTGTGTTTAGTTCATCACATACTTCCTGGTCATTCTTTGTGAGCTCTCCTCCTTCTTTCCTCAGCCTGATTACGTGGTCCTTGACTGTTGTTTTTCTCCTAATATGACTGTATAACAACTTTGGTTCAGATTTGGCTTTTGATGTTATGTCGTTCTCGTATTGCCTCTGGGCCTCTCTCCTTATCCCAGCATATTCGTTTCGGGTTCTTCTACTCAACTCCTTGTTTTCTTGAGTCCTTTGCCTTCTATACCTTTTCCATGCTCTAGCACACTTGGCTTTAGCCTCTTTACACCTCCAGTTAAACCATGGGCTCACTCTGGTCTTACTATTTTTTTCTGTTACCCTTTGCTATGAACTTCTCTGCTTCCCTGCACCTAGTGGTCACTAGTTCCATCATTTAATTTACTGTCTTTACCTCTAGTTCTCTTTCCCACTGCACTTCATGCAAGAAACTTCTCATTCCTATGTAGTCCCCTTTTCTGAAGTTCGGCTTCTCTCGTTGTTCCCGCACTGTTGCATTCTCCATTTGTAACTCTACAAGGTATTCAAAACTCAGGACATGATGATCACTAGAGCCAAGGGGTCTTTCGTGTGTGATATCCCCTATGTCTGAGCTATTCAAGGTGAATGTGAGATCCAGCCTCGCTGCAACATCCTCTCCTCTCTCTCTGGTTGTATCCCTAACATGTTGGTGCATGAAGTTCTCCAATACAGTCTCCAACATCTTAGCCCTCCATGTTTCTGGATCCCCATGTGGCTCTAGATTTTCCCAGTCAATCTCTTTATGATTGAAATCCCCCATTATGAGTAATTTTGTCCTACCCATATCAGCCCTCCTGGCCACTTCAGCTAGTGTACCCACCATTGCCCTATTGTGCACATCATACTCTTGTCTTGCCATCCTGCTGTTCAGTGGTGGGTTATACATCACTGCTATCATCACCTTTGAACCCCCAGTCTGAAGTGTTCCAACAATGAAGTCTTCTGTTTCCCTTCTGTCCATTCCTCCCACTTCCTCAAAACTCCACTGGTTTTTGATGAGCAGCGCTACTCCTCCCCCTCCTCTGTTCTCTCTGTCTTTCCTCAGGATCTGATATCCAGGTGGAAAGATTGCATTTGTTATCATCCCTGTAAGTTATTTGTTATTCCATCTGCATTGGGTCCTGAATGACTCCTTATTAAGATGTCGGAATGATGTTCTTAGGTTTGCCAGGCGCCCGTATGCTGCAGCAGTTATTTGGTTGATGTGCGCCTCGGGAGATGTGCCTGGTGTTATACTCATTCCAAGATCCTTTTCATTGAGTGAGGTTTGTAGGCTCTGGCCTCCTAGACTGTACTCCGTCTGTGGTCTTCTTTTCCCTTCCCCAATCTTCATGACTTTGCACTTGGTGGGGTTGAACTCCAGGAGCCAGTTGCTGGACCAGGCCTGCAGCCTGTCCAGATTCCTCTGTAGTTCTGCCTGGTCCTCGTCCGATTGAATTCTTCTCATCAACTTCACATCATCTGCAAACAGTGACACTTCGGAGTTTATTCCTTACGTCATGTCGTTCACAAATACCAGAAACAACACCGGTCCTAGGACTGATCCCTGTGGCACCCCGCTCGTTACAGGCGCACACTCTGACACCTCCAAGCGTACCATGACTCGCTGTTGTCTTGTGTTAGTTATCATTTTGTCCTAGGCACATGTCGATTAGACACTAGGCCTGTGTGTGTGTGTGCGTGTGTGCGTGTGTGTGTGCGTGCGTGTGTGTGTACTCGCCTAGTTGTTGTTGCAGGGGTTGAGTTTCAGCTCCTGGCCACGAGTCTCAGCTCCTGGCCCGTGTGTGTGTGTGTATGTGGTTGCAGAGGTCGATTCATAGCTCCCGGCCCCGCCTCTTCAGTGATCGCTTCTAGGTCCTCTCTCTCCCTGCTCCATGAGCTTTATCAAACCTAGTCTTAAAACTATGTATGGTGTGTTTGTGTGTATATGGTATGTGTGAGGTGTGTATATGTGTGATGTGTACTCGTGTGTGAATGTGTGTTAGTTAGTTACCATTTTGTCCTAGGCACATGTCGATTAGACACTAGGCCTGTTGTATGTATGTGTGTGTGTGTGTGTAAGGAAACACTTCGAAATGTTTCGGCCCCGCCGGGAATTGAACCCGGGCCCTCCGTGCGTGAAGCAAGAGCGCTAGCCACCTTGCCATCGGGGCGTGTGTGTATATGTGTGTGTGTGTGTGTGTGGAGTGTGTGTGTGTGTGTGTGTGTGAGTGTGAGTGTGTGTGAGTGAGTGTGTGTGTGAGTGTGAGTGTGTGTGTGTGTGTGAGTGTGAGTGAGTGTGTATGAGTGGAGGTGGAGTTTAACTCCAGTAACCTTCAGATGCAATCCGAATTCCCAGCACTAATCGCTTAACATTAATGGATCTGTCAGTTGGTAATAATTGGCTTGCAATCTTCAAAGCATTTAATTGTCCGCAATGTTTTTATTAATCGGACTATCTAAGGAACGCAAATTTTCAATTATAAATTGTTCCGGAGGAGTAACCGCTTTAGAGGCCAAGAAAAAAAGATAATTTTACAGCTGTAATGAGTATACTCACAAATTTACGGTTATCGGGGAAGGGGGGTTCGAGTCTCAGCTCTAGGTCCCGTCTTTTAGTCTCATAATGCAGGGTTCACTCGTTTGCTACAAGTCTTGGTAATGGATACTGGCGAGTGGGTTTAAAAATTCACGTAAACAAATATTACGACATAAAGAATAAAGAGGCACAATACAGTGAGAGGCACACTACAGTGAGAGGCACACTACAGTGATAAGCACACTACAGTGAGAGGCACAATACAGTGAGAGGAACAATACAGTGAGAGGCACACTACAGTGAGAGGCACACTACAGTGAGAGGCACACTACAGTGAGAGGCACACTACAGTGAGAGGCACACTACAGTGAGAGGCACAATACAGTGAGAGGCACAATACAGTGAGAGGCACAATACAGTGAGAGGCACAATACAGTGAGAGGCACACTACAGTGATAAGCACACTACAGTGAGAGGCACAATACAGTGAGAGGAACAATACAGTGGGAGGCACACTACAGTGAGAGGCACACTACAGTGAGAGGCACACTACAGTGAGAGGCACAATACAGTGAGAGGCACAATACAGTGAGAGGCACAATACAGTGAGAGGAACAATACAGTGAGAGGAACAATACAGTTAGAGGAACAATACAGTGAGAGGCACACTACAGTGAGAGGCACACTACAGTGAGAGGCACAATACAGTGAGAGGCACAATACAGTGAGAGGAACAATACAGTGAGAGGCACACTACAGTGAGAGGCACAATACAGTGAGAGGAACAATACAGTGAGAGGAACAATACAGTGAGAGGCACACTACAGTGAGAGGCACACTACAGTGAGAGGCACAATACAGTGAGAGGCACACTACAGTGAGAGGCACACTACAGTGAGAGGCACAATACAGTGAGAGGAACAATACACAACCCGCACAGCAGAAACAACCCTATGATGACATTTCGGGCCGACTTGGGACATTAAATAATTACTGGTCCAAGTCGGACCGAAACGTCGTCATAAATTTCTTTCTCGTATGTGCGGGTTACATAGTAAATACCACGACATCTTTGTTTAGCGAACGTTTCGCCCCCAGGGACACTGATCACTTCAAATAAACAAAGAGTAAAGAACAGTAAATACAGGGATTATCAATTATCTGACAAAAGTCACATACTTCGGCATTATATAAATGGTTTAGAAAACCGACAATTTGATGAATAAGACACTCCGGGCTGAGGGACTGACTACCTCAAACTCCTTCTCATCTTCCATCAGCTTAACTACTTCCACTACGGGCCCTCTGACTTCTTACATCACCTCCAGCTGCTACACCTCACCTCTGTTCCAGTTTATTAGATCTGGCCGCATGATATTGCTTTAGGCTGAGGGACTGACCATCTCTTGTCAAGGTTGACTGTTTGATCACTTCAAAATTATTTCTGTCTACAGTTTGCCTCTGTTCAATTGAAGAAGCCTGCTACACCGGGGAAACGTTTCGGCAATAAAGATACTTCCTGTGTTGCACATGTCTTATTCAGCAAGAGCTTTGTCTGCAGTCTTTAAAGGTCTATTAGAATTAAACCTAGTTCTTGGTTTTGTCCAAAGAATTCTGAGTCCTAGTGCTGGTATATTGCACGTCTCTTTGAAGAGTACACCAGTCAGATCCTGGTGCTGCATGTGTGGGAATGTTCTCTATTTCCTTCTAGAATCCTGGGGGATTCATGTCTCTGTAAGATATATAGTTTGTAGGTTGGACAGAGCTAATGAAAAAAAAAAATCTGGATCATCAGCTCACCTGTCGTTTAGTGGATTGCTAAATATTGATTCTTACTAGTCTATTAAAAGGTCGCTCGTTTCTTTTACATCACTGGTGCATGAACTTCGAGTAGTGGGGTAATACTTGAGGTTTTTTTTTTTCACTTGGAGTTTACATATGTATAAATATTTAGATTTTTAAGCAGTTTCCTAAACAACTTTTTGTTCCAATTTTGCTTCTTTTGTCTAGTTTTAATGTTGCTTATCGGTTAGCCTTCCTCAGTGTGCCCTTTGCTGTGACATATACTCGTTTTTAAGCAATTCAAATACATTTTTTTTTCATCCATCTTTTTGTCTATTTTCTCTTTCAATATCTGATCTCCTTGTAGGCTTTCTATGCGGGACATGTTTCAGGCAGATCTTGTGTTCTTCTGCACTCAGCTTATCCATGCACTGGTGTGGCTTGAGGACGTGCACTCAGCTTATCCATGCACTGGTCTGGCTTGAGGACGTGCACTCAGCTTATCCATGCACTGGTCTGGCTTGAGGACGTGCACTCAGCTTATCCATGCACTGGTCTGGCTTGAGGACGTGCACTCAGCTTATCCATGCACTGGTGTGGGTTGAGGACGTGCACTCAGCTTATCCATGCACTGGTCTGGCTTGAGGCGACGTGCATATCACAGCTTATCCATGCACTGGTCTGGCTTGAGGACGTGCACTCAGCTTATCCATGCACTGGTCTGGCTTGAGGACGTGCACTCAGCTTATCCATGCACTGGTCTGGCTTGAGGACGTGCACTCAGCTTATCCATGCACTGGTCTGGCTTGAGGACGTGCACTCAGCTTATCCATGCACTGGTCTGGCTTGAGGACGTGCACTCAGCTTATCCATGCACTGGTCTGGCTTGAGGACGCACACAACCGATTTCCAGAGGTCTCGGTAGCCTTTTTTTCAGAGTAAATTCTATGGTTGTTGAAGTTAAATTTACTGAACGACTCTTCAGTTGGCAGTTTCTTAGCCTCTCTACTCATGGATTTGACTAAGACACATTTACGGAGGTTAGACAGTTTATTTCCGAGATGTTTCGCCGAATACAGAGGTGAGTGAATGTGGAGAAACTAGAAGCAGTGGCGAGGTAAAGATGTGGTCAGTCTTGAGAAGTATTCTGCTCCATCGTATATTTCCGACAAATTTTTAAAATAAAGATGCCTAACTGTCGCACAGTGTCGGTATTGTACACTTTTATTATGATGAAACTCGTGAATTTTTACTTGTTTGTATTTCAATGAGGTTGTGATCGCAGTATACTGTGTTTGATACTGTTGTATCCCCGATATTTAAGCAATTAAATGGTTCCCTGTATTCAGTGACTTCTTCCCAAGACTAATTAGTTGTTCACTGTTGAATATTTTAATTTCTAGTAAGCCTCGTCACCTGTTTCTTCTAAGCAAACTTTGCACAGAGTGCAGTAGTTCTCTGGTATGTCAGCTGGGTTAATATAACGTTCCACATAAAGTGTGGAATGTTAAAATTTCCAAGGAGGATAATATTTGATGCAAGATTCTTATGCTTGCAAGGCAGGTATCTGTTTCCCCTTAACTGTTCCCTGAATTCCTCGACGGTGGATTACAAACACGGATAATTACCACACTCTTGTTCTCTGTTTCAATTTCTAGTTTCCCTGTTGGATCATTTGATGATTTCAAAAGTTCTATACGACAAAATGACTCACTTTAATAGAGTCCAACATCTCTCTCTGACATATTTACTCCCTCACATTTCTATACATTGTAGTTTTCATCCATTTCTCCCTGTTCAAAACTGCTTGTTTCTTGTTAAAGCGAAACATGATCGTACTGCCTCATTAGGTGCTCTGGTGTCCTTTCACCTGAAAGAAAATATTATATTCATGGAAAGCACCTCACCCACATGCCTCAAACTGCACATGTGAAAGGGATTGATCCGAGTAAGGGAAGAGTAGCTGGAACGCTTCAAGATCCCTTCGGCAGCATCAAGACAGCTTTCCTCCGCAGAGGGAATTCATCACAAGAGGATAAAAAATCGACGAAAATTTACCACACAGTTAGTGAATCTTGAGCAGTCCAGGTGCACGCAAAGTAACTTAAACTAGTTTAATATCATCCAGCGTAGCTGAAGATCAGTTCTCAGGTGACTATAGTAACAAATGAACTTCTATCGAATTTACTGATTTTTTTTATTATGCACTATCTGACCTAACTTAACGTGTGGGCCTCGTAGACTAACATAACTGAAATGAGCCTACCCTTTTATTATTATTATTATTATTATTATTTATTATTATTATTATTATAATTATTATTATAATTAATTTGAGAGCGGAAGGAATATCACATCTTAAAATGTGATGTTTTTTTCGGTGTTGTCTGGTAAGCCAGTGAGAGTGCCAGGTCAACTGACTATAAGCTCCAAGACAGGGGTCATCATATGACTAAAACCCGTCAGAATAAATGTCACCATTTCTTCTGACAAAGTACCACCACCATCTGCCAAAAGCTTCAACTATAACGACATAACTGTTGTTTCGGGACTGTAGTTAACCCTTCTTAGCAGCTAGTCTTGAAATGGTCTGTAAGATCTTCTGCTATCTGCCTTTTCCATGTACGGTGGCGTTGGTCGTCGAGAAATAGAGAGGTTTACGCTAGAAAACAAACGGTGTATGATGCGGACTGGGTTGGGGCCTCGCCACCACAGACGTCTAGATATCACCAGCTTAACCTACTTATATGTGCCTTTATCCGAGGCTCCACCCACGACCCCTGACCCAGCCTCACCTCGCACGCAGGGGTCGCTGGCGTGAGTGACGTCCATAGAGATATAGAGTGAGAAGGCAGAGAATAAGAGAGTGTTATAGTGACTTTGCTCAGATGGCAGACAGTGAGGCACACTGCAGTCAGGCCAGGTCGACCTGACTTTCAGCCTGGCCACTACGCAGAACTTAACCTACAAGTACTCAATGACCCACAGTAGCAGTAACAACTACCTGACCTTCACATATATTTACACACCACCATTTTAGCACCCACCTCCATTATCCCGGCTCCACTGACAGCATCATCTAATGGCAAAGACCTGTGGCAGTTATTTTTTCATGGCAACCCAGCAACTTCAAGACAGCCCAGAATGACTTTGCATCCAGGGTCTATCGTTGCTCAGAGGTAGCACCATCGGCTCACAACCGAGAAACCCGGGCTAGATCCTGGATTGACTTGTTTTCTTATTACACAATGGAAATAATTTTTTTGAAAGGCCAACAGGAAACCTGGATCATATTATAAATGGTATACAATACTGACAAGTTAATAAGACATGTGCAGCACAAGGAATCATTTCATTGCTCATCAGGAAACTTGGACTCACCGAGTGCACTCTATAGTCGGATAATCATGTTTAATACACAAATAACCCGTACGTAGGAGAGAGGAGCTTACGGCGACGTTTAGGTCCGACTTGGAATATTTACAAAGTCACAGTGACTTTGTAAATTGTCCAAGTCGGACCGAAACGTCGTCGTAAACTTTTCTCTCCTATGTGCGGGTTATTTGTTTATTGTTCCAGTCACGGTATTGTGTTTTTTTCTTCATCATTGCTTAAGGCTCGTGAACAGTCACCCATCTCACTGTCTTAGACACAGTAAAGAACTGACTTTGCTTAGGGGATGGACTGATTTCCTTACGCCTGTTATGTTATCTCTGGCCTTGATCCACCAAATGGCCTGATGGTGGACCAGGCCGCGGGAGTGTTGGCTCCCGTAAACATCCTTCAGGTAACAGTAAACAGGGCATTAGCCGATTGATGTGGGTCGCATCCTGGGGAAGAGAACCAAGGAAACCCACAGGGAATAAGTCTTACTAATCGATTTTCTTTGTTTGGGGTTTAGCCCTGATTTAAAACTCTGGTTCCACTGTAGTGGAACCAACGTGTGGGCAGTAGTAATGGTGGTTGGTGATTGCGGTTATTGTTGTGGTTAATGGTTGTGATTGTTGTTGTTGTTGGGGTAGGGGTGAAAGGTGGTGGTGGAAATGATAACAATGATTTTGAAGCGTGAATAGTAGTGGTAGTAGCAGTGGTTGAGCGTTGGTGGTGGTTACAGTGGTAGTGGAGCGTGAGTGGTGGTTACAGTGGTAGTGGAGCGTGAATGGTGGTTACAGTGGTAGTGGAGCGTGAGTGGTGGTTACAGTGGTAGTGGAGCGTGAGTGGTGGTTACAGTGGTAGTGGAGCGTGAGTGGTGGTTACAGTGGTAGTGGAGCGTGAGTGGTGGTTACAGTGGTAGTGGAGCATGAGTGGTGGTTACAGTGGTAGTGGAGCGTGAGTGGTGGTTACAGTGGTATAATATCTTTATTTCTACAAGTACATGTACAAGGTATACAGGCCTAGCTGACATCAATGACATACTACTATATAGAAAGCCGCTTGTTATGCAGAGCATTTCGGACAATTTAGATCAGTTTTGTCCCAGGATGCGACCCACACCATTCGACTAACGCCCAGGTACCCATTTTATACTGATGGGTGAACAGGAACAACAGGTGTCTTATGGAAACACGTCCTAATGTTTTCCAGCCGTACCAGAGATTCGAACTCCGGACCTCAGTGTGTGAGCTGAGTGCGCTAGCGATCGAGCTACGGTGAAGAGTGAGTGATGGTAACAGTGGTGTTAACAGTGGCAGTGTCTTATCAAATTGTCAGTGCTGTACACCACTTATAATATCAAAGAGCTTTACTGCCTCATCAACCCCCCTTCCCCCCAGGGTCTGTTTGTTGGATGGCAGGTATTATTGGTAAGTATTGTACAACACTTATTGCAAAGCAAGTCTCTATTATATACGACATTTCCCTCCGGGTAGAGATTTGATCTTAACCAAGTGGGTTTCTTTGTACAAATCATCTGACACCGCTGCGCTTCTGTATTTATTTATAAACCTCATCTCTAAGTTGCTACACCTCATTTTCCGGTATACAAGCCTCTGGTCCCTCGCTTCTACGTTAGGGTCAGAGACTGATCATCTTGCACCAAGTCTGATGAACTGACTACACTAAACTGTCTCTCCACTTTGTCTTCCATCAAAACTGATGCCTCCACAAGCGTCATTCATCTCTGTATTCGACTGATGAAGCCTGAAGGAGAGGCGAAACTTTAATAAAATTTCCAGTATTGGACATGTGTCTTACTCATCATAAGCCACGTGAAGAGAAACGAAGGAAAGTGAAGAGTAACAAGGTTGTATGGGGTCACAGGTAGGGATTCCATTCATCCTGGAGTTAAGGTGTCCCAACAAATTCGTTTCGGGACGCCACGTTCCCTTTTTTTTAATAAAAGTTAACCGAGTGTCTTGTTTAAGTAGTACATAATTCTTATTCGTGTCATTTCGTTTTTCGGTATCTTTATGTAAAAATATGTCATACGTATTGTCTCACTGTTGATCACAAATTACGTACTCTGTTTTTCCTTGAGTGTCGAGCCTCCCAGCTAAATTTTATTAATTATCCGGTTTTTTTGGTTTAAAGAAAATATGATGAAAGTAGAGGTCCTAAGTATAGGTCAAGAAAATCTGAGGCCAGAGTGGTGCATCACCAGGCAGGTTCACCAACGATAACAGTAGCCGCTGTCTAACCTGGATTTATGGCCAGTTTGATTTTCATCTGCAATTCTAATCCCTCATTTTTGTGAACATTTCGAGTCATCTCAAATGTTTTCCTCTTGGCGTATTCCTTGGCGTTTACAGTACGTGATTGATGATTTCGTTCTCTTGTAATTGGGTTTGTTTTCGTAGGGTACATAGGCACTTTTTAAGACACGAAATTTGGAGTTAAGCAATTCGCACAGTGGCTGCTTGTAAACCTTCGTGAAGGTCCTTTGTACCTCTTTATAGTCTATGATGCAAGTGTATGTGTACTGGTTCATAGTGTGTGTGTGTGTGTGTATTGATGTGTGTATATTGATGTGTGTATGTGTGTTAGTCTCCTGCTCAATGGCGCGTGGTAAGTGCATGTTAGCCAGTGTGTACATGTCTGTTCGCGTTAGTACGTGTATAAGGTAAAAATCCTCTTTGCTCGCCGTAAAAACAACACATGGACGAAAAACTTACGCATTGGGATACTGATTATGCTTAATTGTGTGTGAGCGCACACACACGTACGCGCCTGCGCACACGTGTGGGTGCACACGCACGTGCGCGCACGCATACGCGTGTGCATAAATGGAAACCAAACACAAATGAACCACAAGGACATTAGTAAATATTTCTCAAGTCTGCTGAAGGTTAAATAAAGTGGAATAAGTTGAATGGGGAAAGAACTGTTTATCTGTCCGCCTTTTTGTCCGTCTCTTTCTTTGTTTGTCTGTCTGTCTCTCTCTGTCTCTTCTCTCTCTCTCTCTCTCTCTCTCTCTCTCTCTCTCTCTCTCTCTCTCTCTCTCTCTCTCTCTCTCTCTCACACACACACACAAATGTGTCAATTTCTATCTGCGGTAGTAAAGCCAGGAGAATGCTTGGGTTCAAAGCAAAACATCGAATACAAGCATCGGAAGCAATATTCTCCCTCTGAAAGGCACTTCCAGCACAGCCTCTTAAATATGCTATCCAGTCATGGCCTGCAAATTACATCAAATAAGCAAATAAACCTCAGAGGGCAAAGAGAAGAGCAACTGACCTCTTACCATCACTGAGAAACAAACCAGACGCAGAAAAACACTCAAAGCACGTAACCTGTTCTCTGTTTAGATATCGAGACTGTTAGCGAGAACTCATTAAAAGGTTCAAGATACCTCAGTTTTTGGCACACTATGACTCGAAGATTACCAAGAATCCTTAAGATTATAGTCTTTGGGTCACGCCTCGAGTAGTAGCAACGGTGGTGTACACCGACATATGAATAACTAAAGTGTAATGAACACTTGCCAATGCTCAATAATAACTCGTATGGAAAGAAAATCAGGAGATCAATTGATCAGTACATTTCGACCCTCTTCTGGGGTCCTCTTCTGCAGAAGATCCCAGAAGGGGTCGAAATATACAGATCAATTAATCTTCCGAGTTTCTGTAGGACAAGGGTGAAACGCTTTCTTACGAACGCTAATAACACTTTTTATTTGGCTCGTTGGCTTGTTACAAAATAGGCTTTCATTGTGAAGACGTTTCGCTCTCTGTCGACCTTATCAAGTAATCGGATTTTATAAAGCTTTACGCAGAGTGAAACGTTGTCTCAATAAAAGCTCGTTTTGCACCTGTGTCTTCAACGTGGTCGCTGGTGCCGGCAGCTGCAATACTTTTATTTCCACCTCTGATAAACCTGTCCAGCTTTGTATTACCCCAGGTGATTGTTGAGGCGATCCTCTCGCCACTTAGGTAACTATTCTCAGCCTTATAATACTGTTGTGTGGTCTCTGGTAACTTTATATGAATAGTGTTGTATGCTGGGTCAGGCAGCGCCGTCGTGGGTCAGGCAGCGCCGTCGTGGGGACCACTGAATCTTCATCTGATATCGAAATTTTCTGACTTGTGACTTTATTATTATTATTATTATTATTATTATTATTATTATTATTATTATTATCATTGCAATTACTACAGTGATTGGTAACACAGTGTAACAAAGAGAAAAATATACAAACTTACAATTACGATCTTTATGTTTATTAAAGAGAGTACGTTACGAAAAACATTTTGTGCTTATCATACCCTAAATATGTATGGTTTAAGAATACACATTTCGACTACAAAATATTTTTTATTTCGTTCCCACTCTTTGAAATCACACTGGTGTCATTTTTAATGATTTTTGACACCCAGAATTCAAATACCTGTTGGGCAAGTATCACAAACTGTGGCCAAGGTTAAGGAAGGTACATCTGTAGGACCACAAATTCTGCAGCTCATGGCAGTGATCTTCAGACGGGGAGTTGGCAACTTGGTATTCGTGTACGAACATTCGTAGTGGTTTTTCGGCAGTACGGAGACGTCAGCCACAAGTCACTGGCAAATCAACCACTGGAAAGTCACCAACGACTAGGTTTCAACATGTCAAACTGCTCTTCTTCCAATTATATTTGTCTTTTCTTTCCCAACAGTCTAACTGACATGAGTGAGGAACATGGAGAAAAATTCCATCAAGATGTAAGAGGACAGGAAACATTTTACAAAGATTATTGAAGTTCCAAAATGCTCGCTGATTTTTTTTATTTCTTTGCTGGACGTTGCAATGAGACCATGAACGAGACCATGAACGAGACCATGAACGAGACCATGAACGAGACCAGAACGAGACCAGGAACGAGACCAGGAACGAGACCAGGAACGAGACCAGGAACGAGACCAGGAACGAGACCAGGAACGAGACCAGGAAAGAGACCAAGAACGAGACCATGAACGAGACCATGAACGAGACCATGAACGAGACCATGAACGAGACCAAGAACGAGACCATGAACGAGACCATGAACGAGACCATGAACGAGACCATGAACGAGACCATGAACGAGACCATGAACGAGACCATGAACGAGACCATGAACGAGACCATGAACGAGACCATGAACGAGACCATGAACGAGACCATGAACGAGACCATGAACGAGACCAAGAACGAGACCAGGAACGAGACCATAAACGAGACCATAAACGAGACCAAGAACGAGACCATGAACGAGACCATAAACGAGACCAGGAACGAGACCAGGAACGAGACCAGGAACGAGACCATGAACGAGACCAGGAACGAAACCAGGAACGAGACCACCAATGAAGGCTTGCAGACGACAGAGCCAGGATAAACATTTTTAAAATATTTATGTTTTTCACTGATACTGTGAAATTCTTCGCATATATTAATTAGTATACGTGACTTCGACACAACTTACAAATACTTAGTTTTTTCTTCTATTACAATATTTGTTTTTGGGAGTTTTGTATGAACAGGGTGTAATAAAACCTTTAACCCATCATTCCCAGTAGGGATTTTCATATATTTTTAACAAATGAATTTCAAGCCTATTATAGGGCAGTTTTAAGTCTTTATTTTTTTTAATTTTTCACAGGTTTTGAGCTGCTGCATTTTTTTTACGTTTATCCCGTAAGTTAATCAGAATGACTACCAATAAGCCACGCAAGTCCAGCCCTGGATATACAGGATATACACACCCCTCGGTGTATATACAGGATATACACACCCCTCGGTGTATATACAGGATATACACACCCCTCGGTGTATATACAGGATATACATACTCCTCGGTGTATATACAGGATATACATACCCCTCGGTGTATATACAGGATATACATACTCCTCGGTGTATATACAGGATATACATACCCCTCGGTGTATATACAGGATATATACACCCCTCGGTAAATATTTCCTGTGACGAATTTGCAGTCATTTGTATTTATAAATATTTATTCTAACACTATTTATATATATATATATATATACCTTTCACGTAAAACACTTTTATTGTAAATTCAATCATTTTTCCAAGCATTGCTCATTAACAATCTGTCATTTATTAAAAAAAATAATGGAAAACATTTTCCTTACGTTCCAATAAGCAATTACGGGACTTGCAGTTTTTGCTGCACATTTTACACACGGTTCCTCAGTTGATTCCTGGATTTCATTTGCATTAGCACTAAGTATAATCATTTAACTAAGTATAATCACTTAACTTTTTCGTGGTTTTTAAGGGATAGTTTCACATTTGTTTTTTGCCCAGCCAGCGCGAGAGGGTTATATGGCACTCTGATTGGTCTTAATATAACCAGGGAGAGTTCCCCTCTATTGGCTTAACCCTACAACACACAAGTCCAGCAATGCAAACAAGAAGGCTGTAAACTAGATTATTTTCAACAATATCTAAAGCTATGAATAAAAAAACTTTTTTTTTGTATTCTTAACGACCACGATTGATTTAGTGAATCGGACATCAAAGGATGCGTGTCAAATTTTTAAAAATTAAATTTTGTTGTACATTGGAATAAACCTTGGTAATAGACACCGACAAAATGACTTAGAAAGACCCACACTCAGGAGAGGAACCTCATGAAGATGATTCGGTCCGTCCTGGACCATTGTCAAGTCACCTGACGATGGTCCAGGAAGGACCGAAACGTTGCCATAAGATTCCTCTCCTAAGTGCAAATTTATCGTGAATTGTTGTACAGAGTTATTAATTAGTAATACAATGATTCAGTATTAATCACACTACAATTATGAAATATTAATCCACGCTAAAATTACCCAATAATAATCACTTTACAATGGATCAGTACTAATCACCATGATGACTCGTATTTCACACTACAATGACGCAACATTAATCACACTGCAGTGACGCAATATTAATCACACAATATAGTTACGCAATATTAATCACACTACAATGTAGTAACATTAATCACACAAGAGTGACATAATAATCGTCACAATGAAAAAATATTAATCCACACTGCAATTACTCAATATTAATTACCCTCCAATTATGACAACAATTTTCAGTAATCATTACTTATTAAACCAATAGTATAAATAGAAATGTATTTAGAATAATGTAGTGACCCATGAAACACGCCACATGGGCGTAGGCCTGTATCGGCGTGGGCCATTTCCTATAGGTATAGATGGGTGTGGTGACCCCTGGCCCAGACCATCTTGTATTTGTATCTCGGGAATTATTTGTGTCATTGATCTTCTCTTCTCCTATTCATAAGCTCTTGTATTACCGTCCACACGATGGATATGGAGTGCACAATAACCTAGCTATTGCCGTCCACAGGATGGATATAAGGTGCACAATAAACGAGCAGCATCGGTGGCAAAATATAAAAATCTAATCTATCTCGGGCATTTGTTCTACGTTCTGCCTTCGCCTCCATTACTGACAGTATCTACAAGTGATCTGGGCTAAGACGCACTCCTCAGTTCACTTGTGTTTACATTGTGATCACCTACCTTACTCCCTCCCCTCCTCCTCCTCTCCTTACCCCTACACAAGACATCCAATCAATTCATGTTCTCAGATTATACGACCTTGCTTCCAAGGAGGGATATCGATCTTCTTGCTGAGTAAGATGTTGTGGGACATTGACTGTTATAACAGGAAAATCAAAACTCATCGCCTTGATTATTCTGGTAAGTTTCTTGCCTACCCTGCCATCCTATCATAAATTTGCTTGTTACAAATGAAATAAAATGATGTAAACACAGTTGTGCTTCTGTTAAACCTTTTAGAGTCTGGTTCCCAGACTTTTGTATATCCATTTGCTCTTGCGCTACCGTCCACTGCATGGAGATGAGATGCGATAAACTAAATGCATCATTGGCAAAAAAATCTTAATTTTTGCCAGCCTCTTGCTAAGCAGGTGGACCAGCGTGCCTGAGTTTCGGCTAACCTTTCCAAAGCTTATTACTTTTTGGGAACAGCAGCCATTCTATGACAAAATTTAATAGAAATAATAGAAATTATTTTTAAAAATATTTAAATACAACACTTCTTCCCTGCATGCCAACTATGCTTTGAGAAATCATGAAACAAAACATTTACTCTTTTGCAAATATATTGCTCGATTTTGACTTATTTTTCCACATATAGAAACAGATTTTACTTCATAAGAACCTGTTCTAACTCCTGGACCAGCAACTCTTCTTACTCCTGGACCACCAACTTTGCTGACTCCTGGACCACCAACTCTTCTGACTCCTGGACCACCAACTCTTCTGACTCCTGGACCACCAACTCTTCTGACTCCTGGACCACCAACTCTTCTGACTCCTGGACCACCAACTCTTCTGACTCCTGGACCACCAACTCTTCTGACTCCTGGACCACCAACTCTTCTGACTCCTGGACCACCAACTCTTCTGACTCCTGGACCACCAACTCTTCTGACTCCTGGACCACCAACTCTTCTGACTCCTGGACCACCAACTCTTCTGACTCCTGGACCACCAACTCTTCTGACTCCTGGACCACCAACTCTTCTGACTCCTGGACCACCAACTCTTCTGACTCCTGGACCACCAACTGTTCTAACTCTTGAACTAGTAATCTGCTTGCTTTTAGCTCCTAGGGTGAGGTGAAATGAGGTGAGGTAGGCAGGGAGGGTGACGTGGGTGAGGGAGTGAGTGGGAGGGGGAGTTAGAATGGTGAAGAAGTGTGGTAGGTGGTTAGGGAAGATGGGTGGTGAGAGGAGGTGGGTGGTGAGGGGAAGTGGGTGGTGAGGGAAGAGGTGGGGGGTTCGGTATATGTACCTTCAAAATCCTTATGCAAACTGACTCCCCCAAAAAATTACAAACATAAATGATTATATCTGTATATTATCTCCTCATCTCATCCGTCAGTTTTTTTCTTCGTCCGCATTTGATGGGTTGAGAGGTGGGGGGGGATGCATGTGGGGTATGATGTGGGTGCCATGGGGGAGTAAGGTGAAGTGGGGGAGGTGGGGGAGAAGGGGGAGGTGGGGAAGAAGGGTGAGGTGGGGGAAGGTAAGTACCAGAGATGAAGGAATTGTAGGAGTCTTGGAACGGTTCAACAATAAGAGTTCCTAAAGAATTTGAAGTGTACTTTTAACATCAGTAATTGTTATTCACTCTGAGGTCTCTGTTAAACCGGTCATTGTAAAACCTCCTCGTAATAACGCATCAGATACAAGACACATACTCTGATCAAGACATTTATTCCACTAATGTGTCCCGTCCACCTGTAACGTGACCTCAACTGCTGCACCTCATCTGACTCCAGTATATAAGAGTACATAATCTTTCCCTTTACTTCTTATTCATCAAGCCAAAAATACTAAATACCGTTCAGGTTGAGGACTGATTACCTCATGTTCTTTTGTTTTCTGTGTATAGTTCTGCAAGGATGAGGGACTGATTTTCTTGTCTTCTGCTGTTTTTGAAGTTACTGGTTGATGAAACGTCTTTAAATAACGATACCCAGTGGGTATCTCGTATTGTATACCATTATAGTAATGACACTCATCCGTGTCACCTTCCTCTATTGATATGAATCTTCGAGTACAAGGCATCACTATTGAACGACTTCATAGTTAGGAGTCCATCCTCGTACCGAAATCGTGATGCAAGAACCACAATAAAAGAATTGCCAGAGGAGACATGATAATAATAATATATAAAATATTTAGAGGCATAAAGAGAGCAGAAAATATCAGTCCAATTAATATGGGAAGAATTTAGACGAGAGGTCACTGTTGAAAGCTGAATACCCAACAAATATTAATGTTTTCATTATGAGACTAGGAAAATTCTTCCCAGCTAGAATATGGTGAATGGATACTCCAAACATGAATTCAAAATTAGGAACCAAATATGCCAGTCGAGTGAAGGTTAAGTGGCTGGACTAGGAGCTAGAGTTTGACCACCTCAGGCGTAACTGGAAGAGTACATCTGGGTAGCCACAATAATCATGGCATTAGCAGGAGCAACAGGCAGTGAAAAACTGGCAGAGAGGCGGGGCAGTGGGCTGAAGTAGGCCACTCCCTCACCAAACAGCGGCTATCCATCACCGCTCCTCCCACCCCGTGAAGGATGGATTAGGTAGCCTCGTAGCCTGTGACGGATTGATGACCACCAAGACAAGGTAAGGGACGGGGAGAAAAAAGAAAAACAAAAATGCAAAAGAACGATACATAAAAAATAAAACGAAAGTAAAAGATGGAAGACAGAAATTCTCCCTGTAAACACTTTTTATCTTGTGCACACACACGATATATACATATATATATATATATATATATATATATATATATATATATATATATATATATATATATATATTATGTAATAAAATATACATATTGGTAAAAAAAAAAAAGATGGGGTGGTAGGGGAAGTGGAATATTAAAATAACTTCAGGAAGAAATCCAAATATTCTTCCTTGAAGCCTTTTATCCACTTCTCGAGGCTATGGGTCCCACAATTTGTACCAGAGGTGGACCCCATCTTTATATATGATATATATATATATATATATATATATATATATATATATATATATATATATATATATATATATATATATATATATATATATATTATTTATGCTTGTACATGTGGAAAGTTCAGTTTACAAGTAACCCACAAGTTTCCTCTCGAAATTGAGGTTTAGTTGTGAAGTGCATGTGTAAATATATATAAAAAAATCACACTCTCGTGACTGTAACAATATGAAGGGGGAAGAATCGTGCAGGATCAAACCCTGGTCCCTCTATCGTAGAGCAAGAATGATAAACTTTGCACCAGCATGATGCATTGGTCTGCTGGTAAACATATTTATATTACTGTTTCCTTATCGTGTAAAATCTCCTTACGTTGTTTACAGCCGGGTTTTTGGAAAAGGTGAAGAGAGAGTGGTGGATGGAACCAGTACAAACATTACTCAACACTGTAACTCTGCACTCTAACCTTCGTCCCAGTGGGTTAGTCGTCACTCATCCAAGGCTCGTGTACACCTACGCTAGGGAACTGTGATTCCAGTAGTGCCAGGGAACAGTGCCTCCAGTGCTGCCAGGGAACAGTGTCCGTAGCACTGCCATGCAGAAGAACTCATGTACTCTCTATGTTGTGTTTACGTCAATCGTTTTGCTAAACACACTCCAGGCTGCACATCACCCTCTCCCATCTTCCCCTTACATATACGATCTCTGCCGTCTAAGTCATCTCAGTTACCCCTATTCCAAAACACTACATTAGTCCATGCATTACAAAACATTTGCCACACTTTACAGATAAACATGTTATAAAAATCAGACAAATCAATTAAGAATTAAGCAAAAAGCAAACTATTCACTGAAAAATTACCATCACTGGCAATAAATCACTCGGAAAACAAAACAGCAACGGCTTAAATGAATAATTCTAATAAAATAATTCACTTTAAATAATCATTATTAAGAAACCCTCTAAACTATACACTTTCCTCCCTTCTTATTTTTCCACAACACCCTAACCCCCTTCCCCTCTAAAAGTAACTAATCAAACATGTCTAAGTGCACTCAGTAAGGTTCACCTTGAGACCTGTGTCGGCTAAAATATTAAACCCATGAGGTTCCTATCACAGCTTCTAAGAGCAAAGAAAATAAGTCCAAAACTCAAAACTGTACAAAGAAGATTGATGTTACTGGAGTGTGTAGACAATTTGCCAGTTTTATTTTTACAATTACATGGTATTGTTTTTCATGAAATAACTTCAGGATTGTATTAATATTGGTAAAATTACCGACAATATGTAAAGTAGAAGGCTTGATAAAGCTCCTGGAGAGCGAAACGTTGCCACAATAAATGTCACATTAGTTGCATTTGTGTCCTTTTACTTAATAACTTTACGATTGCTCTTCAGAAAGCTTCAAAGTCTAACAGCTGATGCACCACTTGAAGTGTTGTGTGGGCAGGGTGCCCATAGGGGGTTGCAGCATGGGTGGGGGGGATTGTATGGTTGGGGTATGGGTTGGTGGGGTGGAGTTTGTGGTGGGGTGGGGGGGGTAGGAGGGGGTTTATGCTGTGTAGGTTTAAATTTGCCAGCTTGTTATCATAATTAATAAACCTGGATTTGGTGGTTGTGTGATAAGTGAGACAGAGATAATCGAGTCAGCTTCAAGCTTTTAGTAACTGAATTTTGCCCCCCCCCAAATAAAACGCTTGATGTTGTTTTTAGGTTGTTGTGTAGGTTGTAATTTTCTAAGCTTATTCTCTCGATCGCCTTCAAACCTTGAACGCTGGTGTATTTTTCTCTGAGAAACCTTTGGATTGAATTGTGTTTTATCAGTTTTATTAAAAAAAGTGAGAAAATTCCAACAATGGTTCCCATGTGATAATTTATAATGCCTAATTCGATCCGGCGGGTAGAAACATTTCGACGTGTTTCCTTACACCTGTTGTCATGTTCACCTAGCAGCAAATAGGTACCTGGGTGTTAGTCAACTGGTGTGGGTCGCATCCTGGGGGACAAGATTGAGGACCCCAATGGAAATAAGACAGTCATCGATGACGCACTGACTTTGTTGGGTTATCCTGGGTGGCTAACCCTCCGGGGTTAAAAATCTGAAGAAAACCTTATCTTATCTTATGCACGTTGAATCCTATTTTGGGTCATTGGCGTCGGTGTGATAACTAGCTGGTGTTTCTTAGTGGTAGGTTCTAATTATTTTTGGGCTCTACAAGAGCCAATTTGCCATTTTTATTGAAAATATTCGAACGTTACTCTCCATATTATAACATGCGAATGCCTCTTCTGATTGGCTTTAGATGTTCATCACTGATATTTAACTGCATTATAAATATATGCTGCGCTCTATACTGTTTTCTTGTGCCCAGTGAGGTAAAGGTGGCACGGCTTATGGAATACAGGGATAACTTCCTCAGATCGCACAGTGTTCGATGCATACCTAGTCTACGTTAAAAAGTTTCTGGGGAAAAAGTGATTTTAACATTGCTCAACATTGCAAACTAGCTGCATAAACATCACCCGAATTATATTTACAATAATAAAACATATATACAGAAAAGGTGTATGAAAGTCAACTAAGGACAGGTTACAGTAAACTGATATACCTCACAAGCACTCCTGCTAGGTCCATGCAGCAGCGCGCCCAGCAGCACCACCTGCAGTACGCTCAACAGCAAACAGGGGACGCTGGGCCGCAACAAAGCCAAGGATCAGAGACATGCTGTGGGTCGTGTTCAAATAATACCTGACACTCCTTTACCAGTTCTCAGATGACCTTCTTGAACGCCATCGTACAATATGACCTCAAGAATAACTTGAAGATTTGACCCTCACAAGTGGCTCAGGATGCCACTTGTTAACTTGATCCTTGAACCTGCTTCACGCAGAGCAGGCGATTCTTGAAACATCTCGGCACAGCAGACGATCCTAGAACCTGCTCTCGACACTGTAAGTGATCCTAGAGCTTTCTCCCGGTATAGCTGGTGACCCTCGAACCTGCACTGACACAGTAGGTGATCCTTGAACCTGCTCCTAGCCCTTGCATCCATAACTCTAAGACACTCATCAAGGAAGATGCCTAGAAGCAGCTAATTGACACTATCCTATCCTTTATCTAATCAAATTTTATTGCTCTCCTACCATTTCTCAGACACTGTATAACCCTTAGGAGCCTAGCACTTTAATAATCTGAGAAAGTTAGTCTAACTGCTTTATTATGCATTCCATACCCATCCTGTTAGGGGTAGTCCAAAGATTACTGAGGCACGTAATGGGCCAAAAGATTGGGGACCCGTGTAATGGTACCTCAGCAAATTACAGTGGTAATGGACTACTTCAAAAATTTTGATCTGGTTACAATCGTAATGAGTTGGTAATAAATACATAAATTCAGTCCGAAACAGGTTTTGCTACTTCGCATAAGACCAGCCCTCATTACCTCACTGAAAATGAAAGAAGTATTAATGATTGCGACATACGTTTTTAAAAGCAGATACATATCAACACTGAAGTTATGAAGCCAATCAGCTGAGGTATTCGTATGTTATCGAATGGAAACTAATATATCCTGATTATTTTGACACAGATGGCAACTTAGTACCTTCACAACCTGAGACCATTTCGAACCTTCCACTAAAAAAGTTACACCAGGTTTGAAAGTTTAAAGCCAATTAGATGAGGCATTCTCTACGAATCTCTCAAAGAACAATATCCCAAAATATAGCGGCATCATAAGTTTGAATACTACCAGAAGTTGCACTCCCTAGTTACGGAGTTGATGGCTTGAAGTCACTTGTAAGAGGACGTCACAAATTATCACAAGAAAATCATTACTTATAGTTCCACAATTTCTTAGATAAAACTGTCACATTAGCACAAACACAGCGTAAAATCAACCCAAATCTTTCTCCAGGTAATATAAATCAGGTTTAAGGGTTGATGCCGAGCAGAAGATGTATTCTTCAGTTATTACACGGAAACTTATTTGTTTAACAAAATTGGCAACTTAAAACATACACAACTTAGCATCAATGTGAAAATTTCTTTAAGAAGAAACACATCAACACCAAAAGTATGAAGCCGACCAGAAGATGCATTCTCCAGTTATCACACAACAATTCCACGTTAATTAACCATGTCAATAAATGAAAAAAATTGAATCTACATAAAGTAAACGCACATGCTATTATTTATTCATATAATTCACAAGTAATTAAAGATGGAAGCCGATCAGAAAAATACATAGTCAAGCTATTTCACGGAAAAAAAACATACCATTTTTAAACTAAAGCTGAGTAACTGGCACCCACACACTCTAGTAACTGGCACCCACACACTCTAGTAACTGGCACCCACACACTCTAGTAACTGGCACCCACACACACTTTAGTAACTGGCACCCACACACACACTCTCACACTCTAGTAACAAACCCAACCCTCTTCTACGTTGCTTCACAGAAGTGTTGATTGTTTCGTTCTCATCAAAGTCTTTCTCAGGTGTTTACAAAGGAGTTAACGCCGGTAATAGTCCATATAAAAATCAAGCAATAGTTCCATGAATATTCTAGTTGTAGTTCATCAAAAAAAAATCATTTACTAAGATTCGTCATCATTTAAGGTTTAAAACCAACCAGATGAATAATTCTCCAATTACTGTATTCACACTTATTTGTGTAATTAAACTGACAACTTATAAAATACTTTGCCTCTTATGAATGCAGCAGTGTTTTTAAAATAGCTCATTACCGCTTAAAGTTTGAAGCCCATCATAAGAAGCATTCTTCAGTTGTTGGAAATCCAAAGATTTCAAGTTTATCTACGTTTGGAAGTCAAGTGTTTGTGTCAGCACGACACTGACGTCGTAGCGTCAATAGCGTCATCGTAACTTCATGTTCGCACCGGAATCCGCACAGTGACCCATGAGGGTGCGGCTACGTCTATGACGGGGGATAGGGGGGGAGGGCAAGCAAAGTTGTCTATCGCCGGCTTGACTCGGCCAGCTCTACCTGGTGAAACCCCATTATTCTTCAGCTACTATTATAATTATGTACGTACGGAGGGGAACACTGGGCACCATGTTAACTGGAGCAGGTGTTTGGCGGGTTGCGTTCAGGCACAGACACACTGCTGTGCGCCACGGCTGACAGCTCTTCTCTGGCACCTCTACCATTATGGCACACCATTATATCGCCTCACCTGCCGGTAAAGGTCGTATCACCCCTTATTGCTTGCTGTCGTCTTGGAAACACAAACTATCGTTCCCTACTATAATAGTAATAATAAAATAATAATAATAATAATAATAATAATAATAATAATAAATAATGTTGATTCAGGCTGGATTCTTCGCTTAAATTATCTCCCGTATCCCGTCTGATGTAACAAGGGTGACCTAGGCTGACCTTTTGACCTAGTTCATTACTGGAGGTGGAAGATGCTTGCTTCCAGACACACCATCTGTCCACGATCCGTCATGATACATTCACCTGCCGTCAGTAGAGAGACGGTGAGACGTGAGGAAGGTCGGGGTGGGACGTGATGTGGTGATAAGGAGGAGAAGGTCCAGGAATCTCGTTAACTTAGCAAGTAAGGAAATGGGAGGATACTGGTAAATTAGGATATACAAAAAATAAAATGCAAATATTATTCTCCAGATGAATTATCAAGAGATTCTGGGAGTTTAATTTAATGAGATTTCGCAATACAGTAAAATGTATGGTAAAGGAACACAGGAAGTTTTATTACAAGTAGTATTTTATTATTATTATTATTATTATTATTATTATTATTATTATTATTATGAGTAGACACCCACAGAAGTCATACATCGCCTGAGAAATGAGAGGAAATCTGGTATATTAAAAGGATAGAATAAGCAGATGCAGTTTCTTAGATCAATGACCCTTCATTATTGAGGCGCCTTTCTTAAAGGGCTAAGTAAGACGAAAGGAAAAGAAGGGGCGTGACTTCTCTTGAGGATTGGGGGTTAGACGAAGAGCTACTGCTCAAGAAGACCAAGAAGACGTACATCTCCGAAATGGTACGAAAGATGAAGCGATTACTCTCGCGAGGAAAGAAAGATTAAGACACTGGGCAGAGTTTTTGACAGGACTAAATATTTTCATTTCATAGAGTTGTCGAGTAAAATAATTTCATGATTATATATATATATATATATATATATATATATATATATATATTATATATATATATATATATATATATATATATATATATATTATTTTATTATTTTTATTAACACATCGGCCGATTCCCACCAAGGCAGGGTGGCCCGAAAAGAAAAACTTTCATCATCATTCACTCCATCACTGTCTTGCCAGAAGGGTGCTTTACACTACAGTTATAAAACTGCAACATTAACACCCCTCCTTCAGAGTGCCGGCACTGTACTTCCCATCTCCAGAACTCAAGTCCGGCCTGCCGGTTTCCTGAATCCCTTCATAAATGTTACTTTGCTCACACTCCAACAGCACGTCAAGTATTAAAAACCATATGCCTCCATTCACTCCTATCAAATACGCTCACACATGCTTGCTGGAAGTCCAAGCCCCTCGCACACAAAACTTCCTTTACCCCTCCCCAACCTTTCCTAGGCCGACCCCTACCCCGCCTTCCCTCCACTACAGATTTATACACTCTCGAAGTCACTCTGTCTCGTTCCATTCTCTCTACATGTCCAAACCACCTCAACAACCCCTCCTCAGCTCTCTGGACAATCGTTTTGGTAATCCCGCACCTCCTCCTAATTTCCAAACTCCGAATTCTCTGCATTATATTCACACCACACATTGACCTCAGACATGACATCTCCACTGCCTCCAGCCTTCTCCTCGTTGCAACATTCATCACCCATGCTTCACACCCATATAAGAGCGTTGGTATAACTATACTCTCATACATTCCCCTCTTTACTTCCATGGACAAGGTTCTTTGTCTCCACAGACTCCGAAGTGCTCCACTCACCCTTTTCCCTCATCAATTCTATGATTCACCTCATCCTTCATAGACCCATCCGCCGACATGTCCACTCCCAAATATCTGAATACATTCACCTCCTCCATACTCTCTCCCTCCAATCTGATATCCAATCTTTCGTCACCTATTCTTTTTGTTATCCTCATCACCTTACTCTTTCCTATATTCACTTTCAATTTTCTTCTTTTACACACCCTACCAAATTCATCCACCAACCTCTGCAGCTTCTCTTCAGAATCTCCCAAAAGCACAGTGTCATCAGCAAAAGCAACTGTGACAACTCCCACTTTGTATTTGCTTCTTTATCTTTTAGACCAACACCTTTTGCCAAGACCCTTGCATTCACTTCTCTTACAACCCCATCTATAAATATATTGAACAACCACGGTGACATCACACATCCTTGTCTAAGGCCCACTTTTACTGGGAAATAGTCCCCTTCCCTCCTACACACTCTAACCTGAGCCTCACTATCCTCATAAAAACTCTTCACTGCTTTCAGTAACCTTCCTCCTATTCCATACACCTGCAACATCTGCCACATTGCCCCCCTATCTACCCTATCATACGCCTTTTCCAAATCCATAAATGCCACAAAAACATATTTACCCTTATCCAAATACTGTTCACCTATATGTTTCACTGTAAACACTTGGTCTACACACCCCTACCTTTCCTAAAGCCCCCTTGTTCATCTGCTATCCTGCTTTCTGTTTTACTCTTAATTCTTTCAATAATAACTCTACCATACACTTTACCAGGTACACTCAACAGACTTATTCCCCTATAATTTTTGCACTCTCTTTTGTCCCCTTTGCCTTTATACAAAGGAACAATACACGCTCTCTGCCAATCCCTAGGTACCTTACCCTCTTCCATACATTTATTAAATAATAGCACCAACCACTCCAAAATTATATCCCCACCTGCTTTTAACATTTCTATCTTTATCCCATCAATCCCAGCTGCCTTACCCCTTTCATTCTACCCACTGCTTCACGAACTTCCCTACACCCACAACTGGCTCTTCCACACTCCTACAAGATGTTATTCCTCCTTGCCCTACACACGAAATCACAGCTTCCCTGTCTTCATCAACATTTAACAAATCCTCAAAATATTCTCTCCATCTTCCCGATACCTCTAACTCTCCATTTAATAACTCTCCTCTCTATTTTTAACTGTCAAATCCATTTGTTCTCTAGGCTTCCTCAACTTATTAATCTCATTCCAAAACTTTTTCTTATTTTCAACAAAATTTGCTGATAACATCTCACCCACTCTCTCATCTGCTCTCTTTTTACATTGCTTCACCACTCTTTTAACCTCTCTTTTCTCTCCATATACTCTTCCCTCCTTGCATCACTTCTACTTTGTAAAAACCTCTCATATGCTAACTTTTCTCCCTTACTACTCTCTTTACATCATCATTCCACCAATCGCTCCTCTTCCCTCGCACCCACTCGCCTGTAACCACAAACTTCTGCTGAACACTCTAACACTACATTTTTAAATCTACCCCATACATTTTCGACCCCATTTCCTACACTCTCACTAGCCCATCTATCCTCCAATAGTTGTTTATATCTTACCCTAACTGCCTCCTCTTTTAGTTTATAAACCTTCACCTCTCTTTTACTTACTGATTCTATTTTCCTTGTATCCCATCTACCTTTTACTCCCACTGTAGCTATAACTAAAAAGTGATCTGATATATCTGTAGCCCCTCTATAAACATGTACATCCTGAAGTCTACTCAACAGTCTTTTATCTACCAATACATAGTCTAACAAACTACTGTCATTACGCCCTACATCATATCTTGTATACTTATTTATCCTCTTTTTCTTAAAATATGTATTACCTATAACTAAACCCCTTTCTATACAAAGTTCAATCAAAGGGCTCCCATTATCATTTACACCTGGCACCCCAAACTTACCTACTACACCCTCTCTGCATGTTTCTCCCACTTTAGCATTTAGGTCCCCTACCACAAGAGGCCGTCAACAGCCTTCGCTTCGATGGGAATATTATGAAATAAAAGGTAAATAACAAGGACTGATATGGCTGGGAGGTCTCCAACTGCTCTCTTTCTCTCCATTTCTGGTATGGCCTGGTAGAAAGACATTTTATTCCTGTCTGGAAGATCGGAGGATCGAACCTCCAGCGTTTCACAGACTCACGCCTGGACCTGACGACCAGCCTTACGTTATCACCTCCGTAGCGCAGATTATATTATCAGACAGTTGGTCCTCTACGGCAGGAGGTGAGGGTAATGGGGAGGGGAGGGGGTGTTTAGGCTATAGATGAGCGAGTGTTGGATGGCAGGTGGGTGAGTGTTGGATGGCAGGTGGGAGAGTGTTGGATGGCAGGTGTGAGTGTGTTGTATATCTGGTGTGTGAGTGTGGGAGAGCTGGTGAGTGTTGGCTGGCTGGTGGGAGAGTATATATATATATATATATATATATATATATATATATATATATATATATATATATATATATTCTTCTGACCAGTCAGCGATGGTATCAGGAAGACCTCTTGTGGCGACCTCTGGCAGTGACCTCTGGTGGCGACCTCTGGTGGCGACCTCTGGAGGTGATATGTCGTTCTTAATGGTCTTATCATTCCGTGCACTTAGCACTTTGCTCCGTCTCTTCTTCGTCTTTTGTTTTTCATCAATGTCTTCCGTCTTCTAACATTAGCTTATCTCTGTTTATCCATTTCTCAAGACTTATCAACCTTCCCCATCATGAGCCTCACGTCATCTGCTGATAATGAATCAACAGCCGAGGTAACAATGCGTATCAAGGAGAGATATCAGCGCCAGATATACCCTTTAACTGATGCTCTTTAGACCGATGCTTCGTGTTATTCTTCTTTTAATAATCAAGAAATACCTGAAACCTCAAAAAAAAAAAAAAATTAAAGAACTTGCAGCTGAAAGTGAATAATGTTCGTCACTTGTTCCCCTGACTAATCCTTGACAGAGAAGATCTTATCGGCAATATCTGCCAAGATATCGGGTTTTAGCCGTCTGTCGAAGCTGGGAGTGCTTCTCTTGGTAATAAGAGACAGCATTAAACACAAAGAAAAATATTTGGTTAAAAGTGGCAGAGGCTTACACATATTACGAGGCAAGAAACGTAAGTGAATTTATAGTAAAGAAACTGAAAAAAAAAATTCGTCCGAAAGCTTCAAAGATTAACAAGACAATCAGCGCACCTTACGAGCCTCTCTAAGAGAAACAACGTTTTGGGTTGAATCCTCCGGTAGCTAGCAGACATTACGTGGCGCTAGTGGTTCACCTTCAGAAGCAACTTGAAGGAATTATTATTATTATTACGAAACGCTAAACCCATGAGAGTCATCCATTGCTTGAGAAATGGGACGCAAAAGGCCGTCAACAGCCTTCGCTTCGATGGGAATATTATGAAATAAAAGGTAAATAACAAGGACTGATATGGCTGGGAGGTCTCCAACTGCTCTCTTTCTCTCCATTTCTGGTATGGCCTGGTAGAAAGACATTTTATTCCTGTCTGGAAGATCGGAGGATCGAACCTCCAGCGTTTCACAGACTCACGCCTGGACCTGACGACCAGCCTTACGTTATCACCTCCGTCGCGCAGATTATATTATCAGACAGTTGGTCCTCTACGGCAGGAGGTGAGGGTAATGGGGAGGGGAGGGGGTGTTTAGGCTATAGATGAGCGAGTGTTGGATGGCAGGTGGGTGAGTGTTGGATGGCAGGTGGGAGAGTATTGGGTGGCGGGTGGGTGAGTGTTGGATGGCTGGTGGGTGAGTGTTGGATGGCTGGTGGGTGAGTGTTGGATGGCTGGTGGGTGAGTGTTGGATGGCTGGTGAGTGTTGGATGGCAGGTGGGAGAGTATTGGGTGGCGGGTGGGTGAGTGTTGGATGGCTGGTGGGTGAGTGTTGGATGGCTGGTGGGTGAGTGTTGGATGGCTGGTGAGTGTTGGATGGCAGGTGGGTGAGTGTTGGATGGCTGGTGGGTGAGTGTTGGATGGCTGGTGGGTGAGTGTTGGATGGCAAGTGGGTGAGTGTTGGATGGCAAGTGGGTGAGTGTTGGATGGCAAGTGGGTGAGTGTTGGATTACTGGTGGGTGAGTGTTGGATGACAGGTGGGTGAGTGTTGGATGGTAGGTGGGTGAGTGTTGGATGGCAGGTGGGAGAGTACTGGATGGCAGGTGGGAGAGTACTGGATAACAGGTGGGTGAGTGTTGGATGGCAGGTGGGTGTTGGATGGCAGGTGGGTGAGTGTTGGATGGCAGGTGGGAGAGTGTTGGATGGCAGGTGGGAGAGTGTTGGATATCAGGTGGGTGAGTGTTGGATAGCAGGTGAGTGTTGGATGGCAGGTGGGAGAGTATTGGGTGGCGGGTGGGTGAGTGTTGGATGGCTGGTGGGTGAGTGTTGGATGGCTGGTGGGTGAGTGTTGGATGGCTGGTGAGTGTTGGATGGCTGGTGAGTGTTGGATGGCAGGTGGGAGAGTATTGGGTGGCGGGTGGGTGAGTGTTGGATGGCTGGTGGGTGAGTGTTGGATGGCTGGTGGGTGAGTGTTGGATGGCTGGTGGGTGAGTGTTGGATGGCTGGTGAGTGTTGGATGGCAGGTGGGTGAGTGTTGGATGGCTGGTGGGTGAGTGTTGGATGGCTGGTGGGTGAGTGTTGGATGGCTGGTGGGTGAGTGTTGGATGGCAAGTGGGTGAGTGTTGGATGGCTGGTGGGTGAGTGTTGGATGACAGGTGGGTGAGTGTTGGATGGTAGGTGGGTGAGTGTTGGATGGCAGGTGGGAGAGTACTGGATGGCAGGTGGGAGAGTACTGGATAACAGGTGGGTGAGTGTTGGATGGCAGGTGGGTGTTGGATGGCAGGTGGGTGAGTGTTGGATGGCAGGTGGGAGAGTGTTGGATGGCAGGTGGGAGAGTGTTGGATGGCAGGTGGGAGAGTGTTGGATATCAGGTGGGTGAGTGTTGGATATCAGGTGGGTGAGTGTTGGATAGCAGGTGAGTGTTGGATGGCAGGTGGGTGAGTGTTGAATGGCAGGTGGATGAGTGTTGGATGGCAGGTGGGTGAGTGTTGGATGGCAGGTGGATGAGTGTTGGATGGCAGGTGGGTGAGTGTTGGATGGCAGGTGGGTGAGTGTTGGATGGCAGGTGGGTGAGTGTTGGATGGCAGGTATTGCCCTCAAGTACGGCAGAGTCACTTAGTGCAGAGCAAACTTTAATTACAGACAGACGTTTCGACCCGGCTTAATAACGATCGATCCAGAGCTAAACGTAGTATTGGTCTGCTCTCAGCCTCTACCAAACATCTCTTGTGTTTGTAGTCATCAAGATAAAAAAAAATACAAATGTTAATAAGTATTTCAGTTTTAATACACAATCTGTAATCTCTGTGTTCTGTAGAGTGAACTATTTTTTTGATCTATTGTTTAATCCAGATAAAAATGCATTTATCTGCTTATAAAAAATATACCACAGTGTAAAATTAAGCTGTAAAACCTAAGCGTATTTATGTGCTAACGCGCATATCGGCAGAGGGTCTGCCAGTATGGCACCGACTCTGCCACATATCATTGACCCTTACGACCTCTCCACTACCCTCCATTAACTCTGTCTCTCTACTTTACACTGACTCTTACTGCCTCTCTACTACTCTATATTGACTCTTACTGCCTCACTACTACCCCACACTGACTCTTACTGCCTCACTACTACCCCACACTGACTCTTACTGCCTCACTACTACCCCACACTGACTCTTACTGTCTCACTACTACCCCACACTGACTCTTACTGCCTCTCTACCACACAACATTTGACTTCCTACTACACAACACTGACAGAAGCAGCAGCAGCAGCAGCAGCAGCAGCAGCAGCAGCAGCAGCAGCAGCAGCAGCAGCAGCAGCAGCAGCAGCAGCAGCGGGCCACCACACCAACTGTGTCTTGACCTCAGTGACTGATGCTATCACTCACCACCTTGTCAGGACTGGCGTCATCACTCTGAAGCTCCTCGTCTGTGGGAAATTAATCGATGACCTGAGATACAGAGTGACCTTACACTTACGAGGTCCCTGACCAGATGGTCACACACACACACACACACACACACACACACACACACACACACACACACACACACACACACACACACACACGGGCCACATCTTCAGTCTTGTGTATCAATGGGTGTCTCGGGGAGAGCTAAATCCCTAAGAATCATACAGCACCTGAGGAATGAGAGGGAAAGGGATATTTATGAGTGTTCAGGTTAGAGAAAGGGGAGGGGCAATTCCAGATCCTGGAATCAAAAGCCATTTACAAACATCAGTTTTTTGTGTTAGACATCTGACGTGCTGGTTGGTTAAGGGGTTTAAGCGTATCGACTACGCAGGGATGATGAAGGCTACGCGTAACATGTCCAATACAGTTAATTCCTGAAATAGAGAGTAAAGGAAACTCTCACCATATATATATATATATATATATATATATATATATATATATATATATATATATATATATATATATATATATATATATATATGGCAGTGCATATATCTTTGCCATTGATAATGTGTTAAATAATCAGAAATAAATACAGAAAAAGGAAACATCAATGTTCTTTCACAATACGAAAATATTAAGTTTTAAAAGTGGTCGATAATTTTACTTTACATTAAGGAATCGATGGTTTTGTGTTGTTCCCCAGTGATTACAGCATTCACTCCATAACTACTGGAACGCTTGCAAGCACTTGACTTGTTCTTTAGTATCGACTACTGGCTGATATGCCAAGTAAACACACACTGAGGTGCCGAGAATGTCACTATTATTACTAAAGGAAGCAGCAGTACGCCTCGATGGAACAACGATTTCGAAACAATTCAAGTGTCAAAGTGTATCTGTCCTTACTGTATTTAATTACCAACTGCTTACTGTTTTTATTATTATTACTTAAGGGTTAACTCAGCTATAATTGTATTTGCTACATGCTTGGTGGTAATTATTGGCTGTAGTGGTTCTTACTAATATTATAGCTGGATCCAAACTGCTTACTGAATGAAGATAATAGTGAAGCAGACGAGGCTTCTAGAACGAACTTTTTTAATAGGGATAATGTTTCATTCTGTGCAGGGCTTTATTACGTATCATTACTTGATAAAGCTATATACACAGCAAAAACTCGTAGCAATAAAAGCTTGTTCTGCAACACGGGTGTTTTATCTTCATTAATATACGAGTACTTGATCAGTGGGTAAAATTAGTGGGCGTTACCCAGTGAAGCATCAGGGAGTTTGAGAACATGTCTATCTTATGAACAAGAGTTAAATGATTTTAAAGCAGATACAACTAGAGTTAGTACAACTGTATAATGTTTCCCTTGTTACACAAACACACACACATACACACATGCACACACAGGAAGGAAGCGTTGCATTACAGACCAGTTTCAAAGATATGCATACCATGCAAAGTAACGTAGATAATTAGGAGAGTGGTAGAACGCTAGGAGAGAAGTGATTAAAAAAAATAACCAGCACGGGTTCAAAGATTGCTTGCTGGAAAAGTTGTTGATGATATCGGCTCTCTCTCTCTCTCTCTCTCTCTCTCTCTCTCTCTCTCTCTCTCTCTCTCTCTCTCTCTCTCCTCTCTCGCTCTCTCTCTCTCTCTCTTCTGCCTGCTGTGTGAGTAGATTCAGTCGAGTTTCTGCTTAAGGCTCCTTTTCTGGCATTCATTGATTTAGGAGACTAATATACATTCGTGTAATTTGCATATCTTGTCTGACCTGATAAGGATCTTGAGGGCTACGAAAACTCACTCTCTGTTATCTTGTCTTTGTTTTTGTTCTGTTAACAGTACTTTACGTTATTTGTATGCTGCTTGTCAGACACTGCAGCAACATGAAACATTGATTCAGAGGATATACTACGCTATTCCTAAAAGCTTACAGTCTTCGTGAAAGGCACTACTTTCTTCAAAAACAAAAAAAGTGTTGAAGAAATCGCATCTACGTCTCTTCATCTCGCATAAATTGAACACCTATTTTCTTTTTTACCATTCCAGTGCTACCTACAAGAGAATGCCAGCGCACATTGCAGCAACATCATGGAAGCTTTCCATTAAGTTTGCAAACAGACACGTAGTGAACGCCGTGAACGTGCGGCAGACCACTGGACTGAATAGTCTGACTGAACGACAGCCAGAAAAGAAACCAAAAGAAATCACATTACCTAAAAGAATGTGTAAGCAGGAACAACTTCGCCAGGTGACTGGTATTACCCTTTGGAACCTTCCGTATCTAAACAACGGTCTTGGTAATAATGTTGCACATCAATAGGGCAAACATACTGTCAAGAAACCTGACAGAATTTCAACATGGTAGTTCAGTGTACCTCCTGCAGTACTCTACAGTGTACCTCCTACAGTTTTCCACAATATTCCTCCTGCAGTTCTGCAAAGTGTACCTTAGGTAATACTCTGGTTTGCCTTCTACAGCATACGACAGTGTACCTCCTGCAGCATATCACAGTATACCTCCTGCAGTATTCCACTCACTCATGATTCATCACACCTCAACGATAACTCTCACCTTGCATCTTCCTCATTTATAAGTCTTTATACCTCTGTACGACTTGATAAAGATCCAATACAGCGAAACTTGTCCCAATAAAATCTCCCAGCAAACGTGTCACTTCTGTTTTACTGTTACTACTACTATTCTTCCAGTGCCATCTCCTTGTCTTCTTCCTCTTCTTTTTCTCCTCTTCCTCCATTACTGTCGCCTCAGCTGAGTAGATGAAGGATAATGATGGAGCCGCGAAGACGAGGATGTAGAGACAAAGTGAAGACGTTGAAGGGTAAAGGAGTAAATACAGATAATGAATGAAGAGGCTGAGACGAGAGCTGCTACACAGATGTCAGAGCAGCCAGACACTAGAAAGCGTCAGCTACTCCTGTAACTACGGTACTCTGATCGGAGGAGAAAGAGGAGGAGGAGAAAGAACAGGAGGATGGGTTTAAGGATATCAGGAGGAGTAGGGAAGGAGAGAAAGAGAGAAAGGTGAAAGAGGTCAGGTTAGACGGACACCTCACACAAAAGAGGGTAATGGATAGAGACACAGAGAGAAGAAGAGAGGAAGGATGGGTGAAGATGGGAGCGGAGATGTGGAGAGCTAGTACGAGGGCAGTACGACGAATAAAGATGAGAAATAACAAAAAGCTAAAATTGACGACTTTATAAGATAAAAATTGAATCAAAACAAAATGGATGAAAAAAAAAATTTGGTAAGGAAAAACAATCACGAAAATGGAGAGAAATAAACACAAAATTAAAGAAAATACGGAAGAATAATAAGAATAGAAGGGCAGGAGAAATAGTACGAGGAGATAAAGACAAGGGTGAAATGAGAGCAAGGATGATGGAAGATGAACACAGACAGGCAGGAAGATGAGGGGTCTTGCCTGGGTGGAGATGGACACAGAGAGAGCAGAAGATAGGGAAGCAGGGGGATCAAAGGTCGTCTTTAAGACGGACGCTAATCGATTCGACACAGCGGACGTGTAGAAGGTCAGGAAGTGGACAAAAAAGGGCAGGTGGGAAAGAGAAGGGAATAATGATACTTGATGACGATGATAACGATGTTGGATGATGATGATGATGATGATGATAGGGGTTTATGACAAAGTTCCTTCTGAAAGCTAATGGAAGGATGAAATAAGGGAATTAAGGTGGACAGGAATTGGGAGAGTGAATTCGAGGTAAAGAACAGAGAAGCATGATAATTGTTCTTAACTGTTTATCCAATAAAGTCCCACTGTTTGTGTCATGAACATTGTGCTGTGATGCTGTGAATACAGTGATGTGATGCTGTGAATACAGTGATGTGATGCTGTGAAGACAGTGTTGTGATGCTGTGAAGACAGTGTTGTGATGCTGTGAAGACAGTGTTATGATGCTGTGAAGACAGTGTTGTGATGCTGTGAAGACAGTGTTGTGATGCTGTGAAGACAGTGTTGTGATGCTGTGAAGACAGTGTTGTGATGCTGTGAAGACAGTGTTGTGATGCTGTGAAGACAGTGTTGTGATGCTGTGAAGACAGTGTTATGATGCTGTGAAGACAGTGTTGTGATGTTGTGAAGACAGTGTTGTGATGCTGTGAAGACAGTGTTGTGATGCTGTGAAGACAGTGTTGTGATGCTGTGAAGACAGTGTTGTGATGCTGTGAAGACAGTGTTGTGATGCTGTGAAGACAGTGTTGTGATGCTGTGAAGACAGTGTTGTGATGCTGTGAAGACAGTGTTGTGATGCTGTGAAGACAGTGTTGTGATGCTGTGAAGACAGTGTTGTGATGCTGTGAAGACAGTGTTGTGATGCTGTGAAGACAGTGTTGTGATGCTGTGAAGACAGTGTTGTGATGGCATGAAGACTCTGCTGTGAAGACACTTTTATGGTGTCATGAACACAGGTATGTCAAGAACAAGTGTACCATGAATACATTGTTTGTTGTAAAGCAACTCCCTCCTGAAGCTCCTAATGTATGTCAGCAATAACAGCAATCTTTAGGAGAGAGAGAGAGAGAGAGAGAGAGAGAGAGAGAGAGAGAGAGAGAGAGAGAGAGAGAGAGAGAGAGAGAGAGAGAGAGAGAGATAAACAGTACAATATACATGCAAGATTTACACCGGGTGAGGTAGGGGTTACATCAGGAGACACCACACACTCTTTTAACGCCCACTTGCTTCCCACAATATTACTTCCTCATACATCATGCACACATATTTGTCATGGTGCTGTAAGAAGTAACTTGAAGTATAGCTTGCTTGCCTTATATTACCATCATTATTTAAACCTACATAGGTGCTTCCTATATATAAATTTAATTTTATTCAATAATGGTTACTTGAAAACTTAATGGGAATATATTTTTTTCGCTTATTTATAAATAATTTTTGCAGTATCCTGGAGGCATTTATATATATATATATATATATATATATATATATATATATATATATATATATATATATATATATATATATATAGTGAGTGCTGCTGAAAAATATTTCATAGGTGGGAAAAGACTTGAAATGTTCTTTCAGCATTTATTGCATTGTGTGATTATCACTGTTTCGGTGCAACAGGATCCTTAAACTTGAAGCGACTGCCTGAAATTAGGGCTAACAAAACCAGTCTTAGGAACTATTACAAAAAATTCACTCCCCCCAAATACCTTTACAGTTTCCAAAGATATATGTATTGCATTAAACTTTATTTTTTATCATCTGAGTTACGTTGTATTAGGAAAATGCGTTCAAGATTATTACAGGCTAGTTACCAGGGTAAAATATAAGAAAACCAGAGATGAAGTACTGTTTGGGAGTACAGAGGCTGTAGACTTCAGTCAAGGATACTGCGTGGGAGTACAGAGGTACACGTCAGTCAAGGAGTGCTGGCTAGGAGTACAGAGATTGTACGCGTCAGACAAGGAAATAGATCAGCTTCTAATTGCCAGAGTAAATATAAATACAGCTTCCAGCCCTTAATGCCTAGGTCGGGGAACCGGGGGTAAATTACCCCAAATGGGGTAAAAATTAAAATCTCAAGAGGTTAGGTAGTCTCAATAAACATATAAATAAAACTGCATAAAAATTATTATTTAATAAGCGAGGCAAATCATGAAAGTTATATTTTTCCAAACAAGTAGTTGTTTAGTTTCTTAATTAAATTAAAAATCTAATTTGTAGGGACCATTTCTTAAGTTGGCAATAATGTAAAACGGGTCAGGATTCAAATCTAGTGGGGAATTTCACTGTGCACAAAAAAGTTCGACACGACAATATTTGCAGAGTAAGCCCTTATTTAAAGAAAACGTTTCGCCCACACAGGGGCTTTATCAAATCCAGTCATTCCCATTCGTTCATACATTAACATGCTGTCATGCTGGTAAGTACTCACGTCAGAAGATAACCTGTCATGTTAATTATGGTACACAGTACAGACAAGTCGATGAATAAGACACATGTGCAACACCTAGGCATCTATACTGCCGAATCGTTTCACCTGCAAAGCAGGCTTCTTCAGTCGAATACAGGTTATTATAACATTCTAGACAGTAGTAGTAGTAGTAGTAATAGTAATAGTAGTTTTGACGTGATCATTCCGTCAGCCACGGTAAGAGGGCGATACCCTCCAACGCATATGTGTAAGGAACAAACACGGTATAACTAAGCATCAACAATGACATTAACTGTAGTCTTCTCATACGCTTAATTTCTAAAAGGAATTCTGGAGCGTTATATTTCATCTAGCAAATCTTTCAGTGAAAACATCCTAATTATATATATAAACATAATAGATTATAGTCTACATACACTCATAAACGAAAACAAAATCACTGAAACAGATTTTTCAGACATATTTTCAGAGCATAACTTTCTTTTTTTCAGTAGTAAATTAGTTTTGTTGGAGAAAATATAATTTTTGATAAATAATATGTTGAATTTATTTATCATTTTCCTAAGATAACACTGCGCCAGTTCTTACTCTCCTTACTTCCGAAAACGTCTTGACTTAGCAAGAAGCCGACATACTGCTATAAAGACGCTGTATACAAAAAAAATCTATTTTAGAAGATGTTTCATACAGGATTGTGATGGATTAAATCTATTAGAATACTAATGTTTTAGAAAACTGACGTGCAAATGAATGAACATGTCCCACACTTATCTCCAACCAGTGACAGTATTGGATTGGTGGTCGAAACGTCTCCACAATAATGAGGCCCAAATGTTGCTCATGTGTTTTATTCTCCCTTCATCAAGTCTGTTTATTAGATTGGGTAAAGACTAGTTCAGAGGTGAAACGTCTGCCTTCCTCTGCATTATGTGTCTCAGTACCCATAATGAAACGTGTTATGGTTGGATTAGCCACCTGGCATCCACAACCTTGATCCTTCACACCACGACAGAACTCGTCGTGTAGTTTGCGTAATTTATAAGTTCGTGAAAGCCTCAATTTCTAGCCATCTTGAAAAGTTGTTTGTTATATGTTTGGTTGAACACAGGCTGATACCTAACGAGTCGGGTATGTTTCCTTATACCTGCTGCCCATGTTCACCTAGCAGTTAGCAGGTACCTGGGTGTTAGTAGACTGTTGTGGGCGAGGGGGGGGGATACCTTAGAGCTTGGCTTTTAAATGAGCTGAGGAAGGATGGCAGTTTTTAGCCTGTAAAACTGATCTGTGTAAACAATAAAAAGTGTCTTTCTAGAGACTGTGATCTTCCAGTAAGTGCTGTCTCACATGTGTGTCTCTGTTGAGAGAGATCTTCCAGTTAGTGCTACCGCACACGTGTCTCTAGAGAGGGAGATCTTCCAGTTAGTGCTACCTCACACGTCTCTCATTTGAGAGAGAGGTCTTCCAGTCAGTACTACCTCACATCTCCCTCTATCTCTCTCTAGAGTGAGATCGAAGGGCATTCATCTTTCAATAAGTGCTTCCTTACAAGTGGGTCTCGCTAGAAAGTAGGGTCAAAGGTTATTCATCGTGCAGTAAGTGCTACCTTTTGAGGGCGTGAATAAAATATCACGAGCATTATCGAGCTGGCGGCGGGCAGGCAAGAGGCGGAGTATAAAATATTACCGGGATGGTGAGCGTAGTGACCGCAGGAGGGCATAAAATATTACCTAGAACAATGAGTGCTAGGTTAGTAGGAGTGTGTGTGTGTGTGTGTGTGTGTGTGTGTGTGTGTGTGTGTGTGTGTGTTTTATGCTTGGTTTTCGTCTTTCTCCACATTATTCATTTTCTTTCCTGTGCGCCTATTCTTCGTCTCTTAACACTTCTATGGGCTCTTTTCCAACTATAGATATTGCTATATATAATGAAAACAGACACAGACACACACACACACACACACACACACACACACACACACGTTATGCGATCCTTTACTGACAACTTTTCTCTCATTCAGTGGACTTTAATCACGTGATGTCGGTATTTTATACCGTTTATCTCCAGTTACTGTTAACAATAATAATGATGACCTTTCATGAACCGTTTACCGGTTAGATTATAAATGTAAAGCACCACACAGGTGGTGGTAATTCATCGAAAGTAACGATGGAGGCTCAATCCTCCGTCTGTTATTCGCGAGACAGACGCTAGTCTAACATTTACTCTGGTTTAACTATGGGCAGGTCGCCTCGACTGCCTCCGCTGTGCAACGAAAGAATCACTCTCGACAACAAACCAGAGAGAAAAGGGGTGACTGCAGCTCAACACTACTCCCCTCCCCACTTACAATCGACAAATTAATAACAAAAACTGCACAATACCGTGACTGAAACAATACACACACATCCCTCCCTGTCTGCCTGCCTATATATAACCCCTTCCACCTGTCCTTTGTGTTAGTGTGACTTTGTAAATGGTCCAAGTCGGACCGAAACGTCGTTGTAAATTCCTATTTGTTATATGTGCGGGTTGTGTGTGAATCGACAAATTATTTAGTATAATGACTGAGTGTTCGGCTCACAACCGAACGAAGTTGAGTTTGATGCTCAGGCTAGACGAGACATATGCAAATATGCAAATGTCCTTATGCTTTTTTGCACTTTATTAACCAAGCAGTAAATGGGTACCTGAGCGTCAGTTGACTGATGCAGGTGGTATCTTGGCTGGTTGCACACCTCACATAGGACTAGACCTTGTAGAAAATCAGCTCTTAAATTTATCAGCTACCAGACACTCCACTTCTTCGTCCATCATCTTCCTCGTAATGTATCCACACACCACCTGATAGGTGCCATCCACTTTTTTTGTTCTCAGTTATCAGATATGTCATCGTTGGTCACCTCGAGTTGCGAGGTGATGAGCTCTTCCACCTCAGATATGATAAAAAACAAGGGATGACAGCTTCTCGCATTAATAATAATAATAATAATAATAATAATAATGTAAAGGCGACAATGCTAATTTAATTGTATGTGCGTGTATTGTTATCGTTAATGAGTAAAATTATGGAATCTTCCATAAAACAGATCCAGCTGATCACGATGTTATTGGAATGGTATGAGAGAGAGAGAGAGAGAGAGAGAGAGAGAGAGAGAGAGAGAGAGAGAGAGAGAGAGAGAGAGAGAGAGAGAGAGAGAGAGAGAGAGAGAGAGAGAGAAAGAGAGAGAGATAGTATCCTGCATTTGGGATGGAAATGAATGGTAGAGACTTAGCGTACAACAATGAAATTGATACCCTGGCGTGAAATATGACTCAGCGTTGACTGCTCGACAGCAGTGGCTACAAGATACTGTATGAGGCTCAAGATCCTCCCTACCTCGAGTATGCTCCACGTGCATGGATGGTCGGCTCCACCATCCTGGCTCAGACTTCTCAACAAGGATGAGAACATGGGAGGGCGACGTCCGTACGTGACTCGCTTATCTTCACTGGGGTCTTCCCGTCCTTTCCTAGGAAGCGACCCACAACAGTCGACAACCCCCCAGCACATGTTTACTGATGGGTGAAGCCTGAAACTGGTCACTCTCGAAGCTGCGTAACACACCAAGAATGTCTACCCGTAAGATATTATACTGATAATAAAAAATCGAAAAAGTGCACAAGATATGCATTTCCTAGCTCAGCGTTGTGGCTTAAGTGTTTTACAGTGTCACTTGCAAACCAGAACATGGAAGACAAGTGCTATCAGGATGCAAAGGACAGGAGGGATGGGTTGCGGGATGGAGAGAGCATCTTAGGAAGCGAGGGATTGAATGATGGAGGGAGCAAAGGAAGGGGAGGGAGAACAGAGTGGAGAGGGCACAGAAGAGGAGGAAATAAGTCACTGATTTTTTATTTAGTTATCCCAGGTAATTTACACACATGTTACTTATGTATGATAATTTGTGTAACCGTATTTGTACCTAAATAAAGTTAATTACTCGCAGGACGGAAGGGAGCACAGGAAGAAGAGTGCACAGAAAGGGAGGGAGCACAGGAGAGGTGAGGGAGCACAGGAGAGGTGAGGGAGCACAGGAAAGGTGGGGCTGAATGATTTACGGAGAGGACAGTAAGAGGCCAGAATAGGCATTTTCCGCCTCTTCCTACCCCTCTTCTTCCTCTTGCTTACCCCAGGGGCAGGACTTAGTGTGGACCTGGGGTCGCCCTTGACTGTGTCTCACATAACATCAGTGTAGCAACTCTCGTCTCAGCCTCTTCCTGCACTATCTTTATTTAATCACGTCATCTTCATCATCGTCACTCTGTCTACATCCTCATAATAGATGCTCCAGCATTATCCCTCAGCTCCTCTGTGTCGACAGAGATATAGGAGGGGGGGAGGAAGGGTGAAGTGAGGAGCTGGATATGAGAGAGAGAGAGAGAGAGAGAGAGAGAGAGAGAGAGAGAGAGAGAGAGAGAGAGAGAGAGAGACAGAGACAGAGACAGAGACAGAGACAGAGACAGAGAGAGAGAGAGAGAGAGAGAGAGAGAGAGAGAAGAGAGAGAGAGAAGGGTGTAGGGTGGAGAAGATGGTCCAAGTGAAGGAAGAGGCATGTCAGGGTAAACAATAGAAAATAGAACACTTAGGTGTCTGACGCGATACTATCAATAACACGACTGTATAAAATATTGGAGAAAGAAAGAGAACGAGAGAGAGAGAGAGAGAGAGAGAGAGAGAGAGAGAGAGAGAGAGAGAGAGAGAGAGAGAGAGAGAGAGAGAGAATGTGCGAGTGTGTGACTGGTGGTCCAAGGAAGGTTTTGAGACAAAATGGGAGGACATTACAAATAGATAAATTCGTCTGCTACCCAGTCTTCCTCATTGCTTATAACAACTCTCATCTAGAATAATTTCAATGAAAACTGATTGTCTAATAACCTGGGATGGGATGAAATAACCACCTAACTGAGTCCAAACTAATTATGTGATGATCCAGTGGAAACGGTGTTCACTAAGTATTTACCAGACATGAGTTCGAAAATATGTACCCGATTCGAAAAAAAAAAATATTTGGGAAAGTTCGGCCAGTGGAAACTGTTTCATAAACCTGTTCAATATTCTCTTTATTTTCCAATATAAATAAGGCAGTACTTCCAATTAATTTTGAAATGCTTGTAGCACATAAGGTTTCACGATTGATTTTATTTTGTCAATTAATAAGAAACTTCCACTTTTATTATTTGCTTATTATGTCTTATAATAAAAGATTACGAAAACTAATGATTTTTTTTATGTACACAAGGGATCATGATTACTAACATACTGTTTATATTTACGTAAATTTTTGTTTACACATTTCTATTGGGCACTCCTGTAGGCCATAGGAATGGTATTAATTTGGAAAGAAGTGATATGAGTAGTTTAGAGCAGGGAAAAGGGTTGTGGTTATATAGGCGAAGAGAGGTAATTGTCCTCAAAAATGTGTTAAGTTATACCATGAATTAAGGAAAGATCCTGGACTTCACCTTACGAAACGGATAAAACAAATGCGATAGTAATTATGGACAAGGTAGATTATACTGGAAAAATAAACATGTAATTAGAAGACTGGGGAACTTAGGTGCCCCTTAAGTCGCCTAACTCTCTGGTTCAGATTTTGTTGCCTATGCGGCTAGTTTATTGTACACCCCATGACTCTCCTATGGAGAGTAGCGCAACAGCACATGGAGACACAAAAGGCCTAGGAACTAGGCCCCGGAAGGGTTAACAGGGGTACATCTGGACGTGTATCTAGTTGTTTTTTTTCTGTCGCAAGAAAATTTAGGATATTTCTTAATATGCCTTGTATCTAATTTTCACAACACAAGTTATTATGTCTCTCTCTATATTCCTCAATATATGACATCAAACACAGTGTCCTGGAGAGTGACCATTAACTTGACCACGTAGTTTTGCATTTGGGTTGATCATTATCTGTACGTCACTGCCAGAAGTATTGTAACTAGGTTTAAGTCTGGCTAGTGCAACATATCAGTCCTTCTGTTTATATTGCAAGCTGCTTCGTAAATATGCTTAGCTACATTCATGTTATTGTGAGTTATACATCTTTTCAGGCTTCTACCTGCATTTTTATGACATTTAAATTCATTATTTACCTCTCGTCTAATATTATTCCTAATTGTTGAAGCAGGTAAACCCAAGTTAAGTTCCACAGTTCTCTTCAGGGTACTTTGGTAATTTATCATCTTTATCATGAAGGAATAATTCAGTGTCAGATGGAATCCAAAAGAATTGAACGTCAATTCATTTTCCTTTTTTTTAATATCTATACCTGGCTTCTCCAATGAGCATGTTGTTAGAATCATTATGCGAGTCAAGTGCCTTCAGTGATGACCGAGTCAGTAATGATCAAGAAGTCAGGCTTAGTGTCGTAAGTTAAGGTTAGTGCCAGAAGGATGGCATACAATTTAGTTTGCAGCGTAGACGCCCAGTTCTTAATTCGTATTCTTAACTCAATATGGTTGCTATAGTTCTTATCTAGGGAGGTGGCAACAAGAGCGGATGCAGCCCTGCCAGACGGCTCCTGCTTGGATTCATCAGTGTACATAATTTGTGATATATTATTACGAACAGTTAAGCCAAAGATCTCCCTCTTAAGTAGTTGCCTTTGTAAGTAATTTACGGAAGGGATTACCAGTGATGAGCTTCTTGGGAGAGTGTTTAAGATACGAGACATTAAATGGATACAACTTCCATGGAGGATCGAAATGCACTTGTCGTCTACAGAGATACAGGTCGTCCAAGTTACAGACCTTAATGTAACTGAAGGTTTCATAAACCCATTTCGATTTGTGTTTGTGTGTTTCACGACATTTAGAATGATTTGTGATAACAGAATCTGGTTCATTACTTAATATTCTAATACCAAATACAGTACTAATCTCAATTATCCAACACTGACACTTGTAATACCAAGTTCTTTCCTCATATTAAGAACCATGATAATTTTAGGACAGCCAGAAATAATTCCGAGGGCTTCGTTTTGCATTAGCTCCACAAGGGCAGAAGATAATTTTCTTTCGGCCATTAACGGGAAGAAGGCAGCATAATTAAGACTCTAATATACGCTAAGTACTACATTCTCTCCTTTCTGACATTAGCGCCATAGCTGGGGGTTGTAGGCTACAATAACCCCAAGAATATTTAGTCTATCTTTGCTTTCATTTAATTTGGTTGTGGTGGTTGTATTGGAGTGTACATTCACAAACAGATGTGAGAGGCATATCATTTGCTTGTCGCTACCTTAGTCTTAGATGAGGATATAATGAGGCACCAGCTTTATATTTTTTTCTGGATATTCATTGATGCACTTCTTGAGCACTGACTATTGACACTAGTTTGTCTATCGTCAGTACTCAACCTTTACAATAGTTTCCAGAGGAAACTATTGTAAAAGTTAACTTAAGAGTACATACAGGTTCATGCCTACAAGGATATACACGATTGTATAAATTAATCATTTGTTTGGAAATAAGCACTCACTGATTAATCCCTGTCATAAAAGAAAATAAGAATCACATGATATCGTGCAGCAAGTTGTGTAAGGAGCATTGGGGATCGAATAGGCAAGGCCATATCTGCAATAATTCACACTCAGACCACAGACCAGCACCTATACGCCAGCGGTCGCTGACGCTATTGCTACCATCGGGTGTCCTTGGTGACATCATAGCACCAGCCACATTAATCAGGCCCCTTTATATCAGTCTTTTTATGAGTTTTTCTCCTGACGAATCAACTGAGTGTAAAAAAGATTTGTATGTGGGTAGCCTTAAATGTGGCTAAACCCATACACACTGCACACTACCATACACATTGCACACTATCATACACACTACCATACACACTGCACACTACCATATACACTACCTTGTAGTGCGCTGGCACCGAGTGACGCTCAGTGTGTCTCCGTTCACCACAAGAAGGGGAGAATAGAACCAGAGATTCCTGGTGCTTGCAGTTTTGCCAGGAAGCCGCGGTTCTTTAATAGTTATTGTCTCATACTTACATTCTCATTCAAAATTTCTCATTCAAAATTTCTCTCTCTCTCTCTCTCTCTCTCTCTCTCTCTCTCTCTCTCTCTCTCTCTCTCTCTCTCTCTCTCTCGTCTATCCCATCCAAGAGAGAGAGAAGAGAAACCCAGCACAGTGACCGTTCACTTCGTTACAGTCTTTGCTGGGGTGACGATGGAGAGCCAGAGGTCAAACGGAGTGGGAGGTAGAGCTCCGGCCACGTAAAAATACCTTTATTTACATTTACATTTACACTTCCCTCGACAAGCAAATCCATTAGGCTGATATCCCAGAAAAATTGACACAGCACTGCACTCTTCTCTCATGTCACTTCTATTTGTTCCTCTTGCTTATTGTCTGTCTTTTTCTCCTCTTTCTGTCTATTCTTTATTATTCTTGGCTTTAGTTACCTGGTTCATACTATATTAATTAAGATAAACTTGATGATTTTCTCTTGATGTCTCTGCTTTCCTTATTGTTTTTTGTATTCATGGAGAAGCGCTAAACCTGTAAGATTCATTCAGAGGTAATCAGGCTTGATCAAGGGAAGGGCAGGGTAGCTAAAATTGTTTGCATCAAGAACTCCTCACCCCTCTGTATTTACCGCTTCCTGGCGATAATAATAATAATGACAATACTAATAATCATAATTAATAAATAAAAATAATAAATAAAAATTATAAAATAAAATAAAACAAAAATGATAAAAGAATAATAATAATAATAACAATAATAATAACAATAATAATAATATTTTTTTTGGCGAAGACGCATCTTTAACTTCTCTTGACATATTTGGAAAATGATACAGATCTGCTTGAGTGCTGAAGCAGACATTTGTAAGCATTCCTACAGTGAGAACAGGGAAGAGACACGCGGTGTTTTGAGAGAACACAAAACAGGGAGAACACGGGGTAAACAAAGCCAGAGAACACAAATGAGAACACAGAATCTAACTTTCCTAGAGAACTCAGCGTTGAAGATTAAGACACATGTGCAACAGTTGGGTATCTTTATTGGTGAAACGTTTCGCCCACACAGTAGGTTTGACTCACGAAATCGTAATGATACGATTGCAAACAAACCATACCACGGGTGGGGTTCGAACCCGCGGTCAGAGAGTCTCAAAACTCCAGACCGTCGCGTAAGCTTCTTCAATCAAATACAGAGGGAACAGTGGAAATGAAATAAAGAAGAAGCCTACTGTGTGGGCGAAACGTTTCATCAATAAAGATACCCAACTGTTGTACATGTGTCTTAGTCTTCAACTTATCGATATTTTATACCATTATCAACGAAGAACTCAAAGTTGTAACACGTTTCACTGTATTCCCGAACATGAGATACACTACGTTTTGTTTGGAAAAGCTGGTTACCCTCATCCACAGCCACAGCCTGGCTGATCCATCAGTCTGTACTCTCGGTCACGCATCTTATAACTTAACAAATCTTTGAGGACAATTGTCCTGAAAGATTTGTTAAGTTATACCATGAATTAAGGAAATATCCTGGACTTCACCTTACGAAACAGACAAAACAAATGCGATAGTAATTATGGATAAGGTAGTTTATAGTAGAAAATTGAACATGTTATTAGAAAACGGGTAAACTTAGGTGCCTCTTAAGCCCACGTGGGGTCCTTCAGCATCAGCACTGGTGAAGGTACCTTTCTCCTGCCTCTACTCATCGATCACTCTCTGATCAGTCAGGCTGTTGATGATCTCCCGGAAAAGAATGAGATGATGTGGCAAATCATGGGTAGTGGAAACAGAAGATAAATCATTTTGATAAGGAATTCGAATTGCTTTCACTAACAACAGCCTTGTTGTCACGCATGACCCCAAGCGCCTGAGAAGTGAGGTCAGGTGGACACGGCCACTCCTACATCTAATGGACCTCTCTAGGAGGTCAGGTGCGGCGGACACGACTCGCCTCAACAAATTCTCTCTCGATCTTCTTGTCAATTCTCGCAGTTTGCTGATTTTTTTTTTTTAGTTTCAGTACCAGCCAAAGAAAACAGTGATTTGTTACTCGTGAGTAAATGAGTATGATGAATGAGTTCAAAATGTTGAGAAAAAAATTATTTGCATAATAAGTGTCTAGAGTCTAGACACTTATTATGCAAATAAGTTTTAAGGAGACATCGTCTAAAAAAATCTGTAAATTCTATTGCATATTTTCATAAGCAAACCACATTATAAGAACATAATTAAATTTTACGTTGAATATATATATATATATATATATATATATATATATATATATATATATATATATATATATATATATATATATATATATATATATATATATAATCCCTGTAAAATGAGTAATTGCAAATATGTAATAATACAGTGAAAATAGGAAATAAAATCTGAGTGGTTTCATGTGCATACACACACATCTACAGAGGAAGATATTCCTCTGAATATATGTGTTCTAGCATATAAAAGCGCTCTGATTTTATTTCCTATTTTCACAGTGGTATTTTTTACACACTCACACTCACACACACACGCACACGCACACACACACGCACATCGGGAAAGGGCAAAGAAGACCGCAGACAGAGTATAGGCTAGGTGGCCAAAGACTGCAAACCTCACATACGGAGAAATATCTTGGGGTGAGTATAACACCAAGCACGTCTCCGGAAGCACACATCAACCAGATAACTGCTGCAGCATATGAGCGACTGGCAAACCTGAGAATAGCGTCCCGATATCATAGCAAGGAATCGTTCAAGACACACAACACCGTGTACGTCAGACCCAACTGGAGTATGCAGCACCAGGTTGGAACCCACACCTGTTCAAGCACGTCAAGAAATTAAAGAAAGTGCAAAGGTTTGCTACAAGGTTAGTTCCAGAACTAAGGGAAATGTCCTACGTAGAAAGGCTAATTGAAATCGGCCTGACGACACTGGAGGATAGGAGGGTTAGGGGAGACATGATAACGACATACAAAATACTGTGTGGAATAGACAAGGTTGACAGAGACGGATGTTCCAGAGAGGGGACACAGAAATAAGGGGTCACAATTGGAAGTTGAAGACTCAGATGAGTCAAAGGGATGTTAGGAAGTATTTCTTCAGTCATAGAGTAGTCAGGAAGTGGAATAGTCTAGCAAGTGATGTAGTGGAGACAGGAACCATACATAGCTTTAAGACGAGTTATGATAAAGCTCATGGAGCAGGGAGAGAGAGGACCCAGTAGCGATCAGTGAAGAGGCGGGGCCAGGAGCCGAGTCTCGACCTCTGCAACCACAATTAAGTGAGTACATACACACACATCTATGTGTGTGCGGGTAAATATATATCGTAATGAACAGAATAATGCAGTAATGTTGGTAGAATTAATGACAATATGTTAGGTAAAAGGGCACAAGTGCAACTAATATGACATTTTATTGTAGCAACGTTTCGCTCTCCAGGAGCTTTGTTATTGTATTGCTTGTAACAGCTAGACAAGGCTCCTGGAGAGCGAAACGTTGCCGTAATAAAATGTCGCATTTGTTGAACTTGTGCCCTTTTACCTAACACCAAAAGAACAGGAGGCCTCTTCCAGACCTGTTTCCTATCCTTCGGTCCAGCAAGGACCGAAACATCATCTATACTTTTCTCCAAGAGTGTTTTTTTGTGTGTGACTTTTTCTATTATACATAGCATTAGAGTTAACACAATTGCTTTTGTAAAGTACAGACGACTGTAATTGAACAAGTGTGAAACGCTGTGACGACACAGTGCAAGTAGAGCAAGTCTTTATACTGACGATGTTTCGCTCAGTATAGAGATTTATCAAGTCATGATTTTGATAACATAAGTACATAAGAATAGAGGATCACTGCAACGTGTCTGTCTTGCGCTAAGCAGACGGAGGATCAAGCCTCCACCATTCCCTGTACCCAATAACCCACGCAGGTTTAGCGCTACCCAAAAAAATATTAAATCTAAAATCATTAACCATTCTTGCCAGCAACATTTGGCAGTCAAACCATAAAACAAAACTGAAGATATATGTTTCATATTGCGTTAAAGGCCTAAATACAATTTAATTAAGAACATTTGCCTACTGGCCTATGCTAGGTAGGTCCAAGTCACCTACTGGCCCAAGCCAGTTAGGTCCATCTCACACCTATTCATGTATTTGTCTCATGTTTTTTATAACTACACAACATTTTAGCTTCAGAATGAAAATACTTCATAAATTCTGAATTTTTTTCAGAGAGAATCTTGTTAAATTTATTGAGTAGTGTACAGCTGTACTAAGAGCACGTCGTTTTGCTGCTCAAGACACACAAGCAGCAACTGGAAACGCTTCGCCTATATAACTTGTGTAGTTTAATTATAGAGGATTCTATAAAATACACAAATAACCCGAACAAGACGTTTCGGTCCGACTTGGACCACTCACAGAGTCACAGTGTCGTCGTTGTAAGCTCATCTCTAAGTGTTACAAAGTCACAGTGTCGTCGTTGTAAGCTCCTCTCTAAGTGTTACAAAGTCACAGTGTCGTCGTTGTAAGCTCCTCTCTAAGTGTTACAAAGTCAGTGTCGTCGTCGTAAGCTCCTCTCTACTAAGTGCGGGTTATTTGTGTATTGTTCCAGTCACGGTTTTGTGCCTTTTTGTTCTTTCATCTATAAAATATTTGAAGAAGCCATTAAGGAAAAGTTTATGTCGTATAAACTCGTATTTGGAAGAGAGATGTGAACATTGCATATGTAATGGACAGCTGTAGTAGTTATTGTTCCTCTTCGTTCGTGTGTTCGCTATGTTCGTGCGTTCGCTATGTTCGTGTGTTCACTGTGTTCGTGAGCTCACTAGTTTCGTGCGTTAAACCACGTTCGACTGTTTACAGCGTAAGGCAAGAACGATTTTTAACGATCATTTTCAAGCTTTCAAATTAATTCCTAGGAATGTCATAAACAGAAATACGCAATTCTGTTTTCGTCATCAATGATCCATATCCAGTAGTCACATTTTTCGCCTCCAGTTCGTTTCCTCCCCTCGATGGGATCCACTTACCCGCACAGCGGCTTCTACGTGGATAAATGATAATAACAAGAAAACTATAATTACCAGTCTTCATGGCATGAAGATTCTTGTATTGATGATAATTACAACCTTTTAAAAGTTTATTTCAATTGAGGGGTGAGAAAGGTGAGGTGGTGGAGAAGGGGCTCTTGAAGGAGCAAAGGTTCTTGAAGAAGAAGAGGCTCTTGATGGAGAAGAGGCTCTTGAAGAAGCAGAGGCTCTTGAAGAAGCAGAGGATCTTGAAGAAGCAGAGGCTCTTGTAGGAGAAGAGGCTCTTGAGCAGAGGAACTTGAAGGAGCAAAACCCTTGGATAGTCAATGACTTACTTCCAAGATATTCCAGGAAACGTGTGGATAGCTGATTACAGTAGACCCTCGGTTTTTGTACAGCTCCAAACTCGAACAGTTATGTAAGTGTATTTTTGTAAGTGCTTTTGTAAGTGTATTTTTGGGGGTCTGAAATGACTAATCTAATTTACATTTGTTCTTATGGGAACAAATTCATTTGGTAACGGCACTCGAACAACAGGTGTTCTCAAAGAAAGTTAGGCCCTCAATGAAGGTTAGACATTCAAGGCAGCAAAGGCCTCTAGGCACAGCAGTGGCACTCTGAGCAAATATTTGTTTAAGGAACAGTTCTTAAAGGGGGAGGTACATTTAAAGAGCGAATATCATTGAAGAAGTAGAGGTTCTTTAAGGAGCAGAGAATTTTGAAGTAGCAAACGCTCTTGAAGGAGCAGCGGCCGTGAGGTATAACTCCAGATGAAGCATCGGGTCGAAGATCGGCACCGCGTTACCTCCCCTCCCACCTCCTCACCCGTAAGCAGCACCTCCTCACCCATCCCACATTACGTGACAAACTATCTCTGCGCCAATTATAAGTGCTCAGTGTAAAAATGGCTTACTTAGAGAGCTTCTTCCCATGCATTGAACGTGTCTGCCGGCAGGAAGAAATTTAATCTCATTGAACTTGCACCTACCGGATATTGCGAAGACGTTCTCGCCTCAGCACCAAGGCATATATCACCCTCCTGGCCATGGCTGGGAATGTTGCTTGGGCGAGGTAAAAGCTGTGACACATGACACACCTCGTCATTATTAAGAGAGATACTTGTCTCCTAACTGAAACTTTCAATTGCCTTCACGACCCCTGAAATTGAATTGTCTTCCATTTATTAAAGTGGGCGTTGACTGGTGTGAGTATTTCATAGTGAGTGGGCGACGAAAGTAGTGTATCACTGTCTGGTAGAATTAAACTTAATAATGAATCTGTATATTGCAGTGTTGTGGAGGTGAAGTTTACACTGAAGAGTGCATCACTATCTACTGAAGTGTGTATCACTATCTATTGAAGTGTGCATCACTATCTATTGAAGTTATAGTACATCAAATTGGAACTTAAGCTCGTAAGATAGTCTGGTTGAAATTTTTCTTTGTAATCTTTAAATAATGATTTACAAAGTAACTATTCGTGAATACATAGACGAATTTTAAATATTTTGATCTTTAAAAATAAATTCCCACTGGCTTATACGTAAAGTAGAAAGATAGTTTCCTCTATAAGCTGAATGTTTAGTTTTGGATATTGTACAATGAGGTACCCAAGCACTTCTTATATTTATAAATTATGATATTTCAACTTATCGCTGCAACGAGTTATGCAAATTTCTGGAGCTATACTATAAGTTGAACGAAGTTTCACTGAGGTTTTCACTGTTTTTTACATACACGCACACTTATTAAGCATGTCTTGACGTGTGCATACATGCATGTCTTGGCATGTGCATGAGTACATCTGAGACATATCTTAATATGTAAAAACACGTCTGTAGCACATCCTAACATATACACACGTTCACTTTCCGCATATTTTAAAATGTACTCATACAAACATCTGGGGCATGTCGTCACATGTATATTTGGGTCATGTCTTGACATTTAGACGTGTACATCTTGATTATATCTTAATATGAATAAAAAAATGTATTCTGAGTACATCTAATACTCCTTCATTAAGACCTTTGGGTGAGTATTGAGACTACTGATTAAATCACCATTTTGATGTCGGGAGTTGGAAAGCAGAACACCAGATCACACGGGTGTCAAGAGTGGGATGACAGAACACCAGATCACACGGGTGTCAAGAGTGGGAAGACAGAACACCAGATCACACGGGTGTCAAGAGTGGGATGACAGAACACCAGATCACACGGGTGTCAAGAGTGGGAAGACAGAACACCAGATCACACGGGTGTCAAGAGTGGGATGACAGAACACCAGATCACACGGGTGTCAAGAGTGGGAAGACAGAACACCAGATCACACGGGTGTCAAGAGTGGGATGACAGAACACCAGATCACACGGGTGTCAAGAGTGGGAAGACAGAACACCAGATCACACGGGTGTCAAGAGTGGGAAGACAGAACACCAGATCACACGGGTGTCAAGAGTGGGATGACAGAACACTAGATCACACGGGTGTCAAGAGTGGGAAGACAGAACACAAGACTACACTGGTGTCAGGTATTAATGATAAACAATATTGGCAAAGTAGATGGATATAATACACGTGCAACACCTGGGTATATTATGAGGGTATTTCGCCAACCAGTGGCTTTTCCAAGTTAATATAGAGGTTATACGCTGGAGAGTGGAAGAAGAGATAATGAGTTCCTCAACCATGATAAAAGATAGTCAGTTCCTTAACCTTGATAAAACTAAAACAGTTGCATGAGAATGGATACTTTTATACTGGAGTCTCTTCTGGTTCTGGTACTTCTCGCGTCTAGACCTCAAGTCTTTCGACCCTGAATTCCGTTATAGATATTGCCGTGTTCAAACATCAGATGCACGCAAAACCACAAATTTTCCTCACCTCCGCTCCGACCTATTATGCTGACACATGCTTGATGGATGCTCAAGCCTTAACCTCTCAAAACTTCCACACATCATTCTTTTAACCCTTTCCCGCCCGTTCCTACATTTTCTGTCATCTTAAAAATACGTATTCATCTTCTTAATCATGCTATCTTGTTTCCTTCTTTCTATAAGACTAAGCCATTTCCACGAGCCATAATATTCACATCACACCTTGATCTTAAACAAGGTATTTCCACTGTCTTTTAGTTTCCGCCTTGCTGTAGAATACAAGGACAATGCCTCACATCAAAACAAAAGTGTCTGTACTAGAAGACGTAATACATTTTTTTACGATGCATATAAATATTTTTTGTCATTCATTGCCAAACTTCATTCCTTCTATAGATTCTCCATTACTCCAGCTTTTTTTTCCTTTATCAGTTTTGTTGATTATATGTACTGAGAGACACATGTCTCTCAGTATACACTTAAGAGTTTACTTTAATCCTCATTTGAACGAATAATGTATTCTTGACTGGTGGGGAACAAGTGACATGCAGACATAATGACCCTTTGATTAGTCTATCGGCCTCACTCTCGATTAACCAAAATGAGTAAATGTCGAATGTTTTTCTAATAGCCATACCATCTCTAACCCCTAGTCAGCCACACCATCTCTAAGCCCTAGTCAGCCACATCATCTCCAGACCCTAGCAACCACACAACCTCTCAATTCTAGCAACCACACCATATTCTATTAGCCTCATCTCTTGTCCTCACCATCTCACAGTAAACAGCATCTTCCAGCCATGGCTTCTTCCAGCCACACTATCTCCCAGCCTCACTGTACACAACTTGCACATCTAGGTCTCCGAGACTGAGGTCGTCATTAACGCCGTAGTCTAAGCACCCTGGGCGAGTGACAAAAGAATTACCACTGTGGGAGAAGCTCCTGAGACCTGCACCTTCCACGCGGCTATCAAGATTTTCCGCACGACTGGCCCTTCCCCTCCTGTTCCTCCTCCTGCTGCGCCTCCTCCATGAGGGGTGCAACAACCGGAATAGGACCCCCCTCCTCCTCCTCCCCTCCCCACTCATACAGCACCTAAAAGGTCGCCCAGCTCTCAGGGAGGGGTCGAGTAGGGTCACGGTTCGTCTTTGTACTGCGCGCGCCAGGTTACGAAGAGTCTTGTCAACCGGCCATATAAGAGGAGGAGGCCATGATAGGGTTCGACAGAGGGCCACGGGGCCATGTAATTTGGTGCAAGTAAAGTCTGAAGGAGAGGCGAGTGGGGGAAAAAAAAAAGCTGCGAGAAAGATGGAGGGTTTTCTGCGTTGGGGAAGATAATGTAGGAGGTTTTGAAGTTTTAGGGGATGAGAAATGGGGAGGCTTTAGGTGTTGCAAAAATGATGTGGTTGTTTTAGGTGACGGGAAGAAGTGCTGGAGAAGTTCTGAATGATGAAAATAAGTTACCGGGAAGTTTTAAAGTCTGAGAAGACGAAAGAGTGGTTTTAAGCTCTGGGATGACCAGGAGGTTCTAAATGTCGAACCCATGGCAGGAAGAATCTAAGTGTTGAACCGAAGATGACATGGGGAGGTTCTGCGTGTTAGGGAGATGATAGGCAGGTTCTACCTGCTAAACAGGAGCAGTAGAAGTGATTAGTGGTCGAAGTTTTGAGAGGATAGAGACAAGAGTGTGGTAGAAACAACGAAACTTCATTGACATGTGGGGGAGGGAGGTATGATGAGGGAAGAAGTTATAGTTTGCAGCGATGTTGGTGGCGATGTTGTAAAGGAGGTGCATATGCGCAGCTGATGTTGTAAAGGAGGTGCATATGCGCAGCTGATGTTGTAAAGGAGGTGCATATGCGCAGCTGATGTTGTAAAGCCAACAATTCGGAAGACAAGAACACACGTTGCTTTTATTGAGACGACGTTTCGCCTTACCGAGTCACAAAAACTCACAGCGACGGTATTAGAAGAGACGATAAAGTTAGCGACGGTGTTAGAGGAGACGATAAAGATAGCGACGGTGTTAGAAGAGACGATAAAGTTAGCGACGGTGTTAGAGGAGACGATAAAGATAGCGACGGTGTTAGAAACGATAAAAAGCGACGTGTTAGAGAGACGATAAAGATGGGTGAAGGTTCGCGTAGATTAAAAAAACATAAATCATTTAGGCATAATAAAAAGTAATAACGTATTTTATGCAGTAAAATTTAAATATAAAATACCATTCAGCCAACAATAGTAAAGACAAGAACACATGTTGCTTTTATTGACACAACGGTTCGCCCGGTGTAGAGCCTCACAGTCACAAAAAACTCGATTTTTCAAAGCTCCTCAGAAGAGTGAAACGTTGATCCAATGAAAAGTTCTTCGAGAAACACGTCTTTTCTTCACAGGTTAGGTTAGGTAAGGATAGGTTAGGTAAGGATAGGTTAGGTAAGGATAGGTTAGGTAAGGATAGGTTAGGTAAGGATAGGTTAGGTAAGGTTTGTCAGGAAACCGGACAAGGGTTTCCTGACTCGAGTCTTAGTCATATGATGACCCGCAGCTGGAGTTTTTTTGGTCATCTGACCGAGGCCTTCCGCTGGTTTACCGGTCCACCCTTTAAAAATTAATATTATAATCAAGTGAATTTTTCTTCACAGAGGCGCGTCTGATGAGCGATCCCGGTGACAACACTGGCTGGAGTCAGACTGACCGGTGACAACACTGGCTGGAGTCAGGGTGACCGGTGACAACACTGGCTGGAGTCAGGGTGACCGGTGACAACACTGGCTGGAGTCAGGGTGACCGGTGACAACACTGGCTGGAGTCAGGGTGACCGGTGACAACACTGGCTGGAGTCAGGGTGAAAGGTGACAACACTGGCTGGAGTCAGGGTGAAAGGTGACAACACTGGCTGGAGACAGGGTGAACGGTGACAACACTGGCTGGAGACAGGGTGAACGGTGACAACACTGGCTGGAGACAGGGTGAACGGTGACAACACTGGCTGGAGACAGAGTGAACGGTGACAACACTGGCGGGAGACAGGGTGAACGGTGACAACACTGGCGGGAGACAGGGTGAACGGTGACAACACTGGCGGGAGACAGGGTGAACGGTGACAACACTGGCGGGAGACAGGGTGACCGGTGACAACACTGGCTGGAGACAGGGTGACCGGTGACAACACTGGCTGGAGACAGGGTGACCGGTGACAACACTGGCTGGAGACAGGGTGACCGGTGACAACACTAGCTGGAGACAGGGTGACCGGTGACAACACTAGCTGGAGACAGGGTGACCGGTGACAACACTAGCTGGAGACAGGGTGACCGGTGACAACACTAGCTGGAGACCGGGTGACCGGTGACAACACTAGCTGGAGACCGGGTGACCGGTGACAACACTAGCTGGAGACCGGGTGACCGGTGACAACACTAGCTGGAGACAGGGTGACCGGTGACAACACTAGCTGGAGACAGGGTGACCGGTGACAACACTAGCTGGAGACAGGGTGACCGGTGACAACACTAGCTGGAGACAGGGTGACCGGTGACAACACTAGCTGGAGACAGGGTGACCGGTGACAACACTAGCTGGAGACAGGGTGACCGGTGACAACACTAGCTGGAGACAGGGTGACCGGTGACAACACTAGCTGGAGACAGGGTGACCGGTGACAACACTAGCTGGAGACAGGGTGACCGGTGACAACACTAGCTGGAGACAGGGTGACCGGTGACAACACTAGCTGGAGACAGGGTGACCGGTGACAACACTAGCTGGAGACAGGGTGACCGGTGACAACACTGGCTGGAGACAGGGTGACCGGTGACAACACTGGCTGGAGACAGGGTGACCGGTGACAACACTAGCTGGAGACAGGGTGACCGGTGACAACACTAGCTGGAGACAGGGTGACCGGTGACAACACTAGCTGGAGACAGGGTGACCGGTGACAACACTAGCTGGAGACAGGGTGACCGGTAACAACACTAGCTGGAGACAGGGTGACCGGTGACAACACTAGCTGAAGACAGGGTGACCGGTGACAACACTTGCTGGAGACAGGGTGACCGGTGACAACACTGGCTGGAGTCAGGGTGACCGGTGACAACACTAGCTGGAGACAGGGTGACCGGTGACAACACTAGCTGGAGACAGGGTGACCGGTGACAACACTAGCTGGAGACAGGGTGACCGGTGACAACACTAGCTGGAGTCAGGGTGATGGGTGACAACACTAGTTGGAGCCAGGGTGATGGGTGACAACACTAGCTGAAGTCAGGGTGATGGGTGACAACACTAGTTGGAGCCAGGGTGATGGGTGACAACACTAGTTGGAGCCAGGGTGATGGGTGACAACAATAGCTGGAGCCAGGGTGATGGGTGACAACACTAGTTGGAGCCAGGGTGATGGGTGACAACACTAGTTGGAGCCAGGGTGATGGGTGACAACACTAGCTGGAGCCAGGGTGATGGGTGACAACACTAGTTGGAGCCAGGGTGATGGGTGACAACACTAGTTGGAGCCAGGGTGATGGGTGACAACACTAATTGGAGCCAGGGTGATGGGTGACAACACTAGTTGGAGCCAGGGTGATGGGTGACAACACTAGTTGGAGCCAGGGTGATGGGAAGAGATAAAAGTAGAGGTAATTCGATCGGTGTGAGATCAAGTAATGTATCTCCGAGCCTCAGTAACCTCTGACCCCGAGCTCAGAATATCTCTGAGGAGAAATAATTTTATAAAGTCTCTTTCTAAACACAATAGCCTCCTCTTCCTCCTCCTTCCTCCACTCTCACCTTTTCCACTCTCGCCTCTTTTCACTTTCAGAGAAAGATAAGACAGAGAATTTGAAAGACGAATAACACCCACTAAAGAGAACCCAAAAGAGTTCTGCAAATACGTCAGGGGATAAAAAAAAGAGTTAAACCCAACGATAGGACTTTTAACTAGAAATAACTGAAGAATACAAAGGCAAATAAGATATGGCTTCAGTACTCAAGACATCCTTTATGTGTGTATTTACAGCTGAACACAACACTAAAGGCCTGACTGACAAACTGAATATTAACGAAATTAAAAGCCTTGGGATATTTAAACACCCAGAGAAACTGAATATTAATGTAACAAGCAGACTAGATGAACTACCTGTTAGTGTTATTGAAGAGAATGTGGGTACCAAATCGTGTTCCCACTGTCGGAAATATTTAATAAACCATTAGAAGAATGCAGGGAGGGAAAGTAATGGAAACTAGCAAATGTTGCCTCCATATTCAACAAGGGTGATAAGCCTTGTTCCCTAAACTCTCGTCCCATCAGCTCAGCATCAAATTTAAGTTTATAAATGGAAAGTTATTATGGACAAAACCCTATTTTTTCTAATCTAGCAACCTCATAACCGGAAATCACATGGATTTCCCATCAAAAGATCATATCTGACTTACTCGATTTTTAATATATACAAAAACTGGGAAGAAAGTCCCAACTGATCTCGCATAACAGATTTACAAAAATGCATTCGACAAGATACCCATTGAAGACTGCTGGTCTACATAAAGGTGCGTGGTAAGGGAAAGAAACTTCATGTCTATAGTAAATGACTAGCTGGCCATGAGGACACAGCGAGTGATAAATAGTGGAGAGGTTTCTGAATGTCTAGACGTTATGAGTGGAATTCCTCATGGACTTGTTTTTGGTCCTGTTCTATTCTCAATGTACATAAATGATCTTGAGGTAGGGCTAACATCTGAGACAAAAAAAATCACGGAGGACACAAAACTGAAGATAAGTGCAGCATCCAAAAGAGATTTTGTTGAGTACTGGGAGTGATCTTGATAACCTGGAGATGTGCAACATGAGTTTCAGTGTTGGCAGTTGCAAAGTAACATCTTTTGGAAATAACATTCTCAAACATGAATACAAAATCTTTGACAACAAATTAACCGAAACAAAAAGACCTTGGAGTAATCATAAACAACGACCTCAAAAGTGTCAAACTGTCTACCTACGAGCAAGAAAACACAAAGTACTATCATGAACCTGATTGACTAAAATGCACTTGTTATTCAACATCTTGAATATATCAAGTCTCTTAACATCCTTGAGAAACAAATCATTTTTAAAAAGACTCGAAGCATTTCTTTCTGAGATAATTAAAGCTACGATATCTCATTTAAACCTTTAAGATACTGAATAGTTTTCCTACACTCAAACATAATGAACTATTTGAAGTGCAAAGTGAGTCCATAAACAACGAAACCTCGAGGCAAGAGATGCAACAAGAACCTATGTACATCTTTCATTCCAAACAGAATTACAGAAGATTGGAGCAACAATACCTGGTGAAGCTGCGAGTGTAAATACAATGAAGCTATTTAAAAACCAGCTGAACAGCACTTTGCAAACATAGGATTTAAATAGATACAATGCAGGGGGGGGGTATTGTAGTTATTTAATTTCTGATGTTCAGCAATCACATCAGAACGAAAAGTTAATAATAAACCACACAAGGAATAATAATAGGATTGGTAGAAACAGCAGTGGTGATTGTGGTAGTCATAGCAGTGGTGATTGTGGTAGTCATTGCAGTGGTGATTGTGGTAGTCATAGCAGTGGTGATTGTGGTAGTCATAGCAGTGGTGATTGTGGTAGTCATTGCAGTGGTGATTGTGATAGTCATAGCAGTGGTGATTGTGGTAGTCATAGCAGTGGTGATTGTGGTAGTCATAGCAGTGGTGATTGTGGTAGTCATTGCAGTGGTGATTGTGATAGTCATAGCAGTGGTGATTGTGGTAGTCATAGCAGTGGTGATTGTGGTAGTCATAGCAGTGGTGATTGTGGTAGTCATAGCAGTGGCCACCTGTAATCTGGTGTTTGCTCCAAAGTTGCTCAAGATATTCTGTTGTTGGCATCCACTTGCACCACAGTATCCTGAAGTAAAACTGGTGGAAACCAGACGTAGAATCACTGGTGCAGAGCTCTGTGGGTGCCACTCAAGTATCATGAGTAGTTGTGGTAGGAATAGTAATATAACGCAGATGTAGTTAGTACTCCATACCTTCCATCCAAGTCTATTTCTCCTTTTAATTCAATAACTTTTATAATGATATGGTATATTTTTTCACTGTTTGATTCCACAAGCGGCCGGGGGAAGTTGACTCAAACATCTAGATAATAGAAGATTCTTCTTAATTTAGATAAAAGTGGACAGTTCTCAGCAGAAAGCCACGTTGTGTACTGTAAAATACTCTGCTGTCTGACTTTCGCTTGTACCTCATTTCTACTCACCAATACTTTCACTCTGGTGTTTGAGTGGAGTAAATCTAGTTTCGAGGTGATATAGTTAGCCTTGTTATATCTTGCATTATTTCTCTCTTATCTCCAAGGGACAACATAAAGGTTAAATTAGTCTGCCGGTGGTCTATATAAGATATCTATACTAGGTGAGGACGAGGAGGGTGGCAAGATGAAGGGAAACAGGCCTTTTAAGAACATTAGGTTCGATTCACTGTCAAAAAAAAGTTATTGAATTCCAGTAGGTAATCCCCAGCATGAAGAGCTCTTACAACACAAAGCAGGCTCTGCCTTTCCCAGACACATTTTCATGCATTTCTAAGGTGATAGTTTTCATGGGGCAGTACGTACGTGCTGCCAGAGTATTCCACTGTCAGATATAGTTAAATATAGTATCAGAAATTTAATAAATCTGTCAATGGCTAAAAAAAATTCTCCCCTCCCCCACACACACACACAAATAGGAATGGTGAAAGGTATGTTACACCAGATCTAACCTTATCTTATTGCAGTCTTTCAAATAAATACTAATACCACCAATAATAATAATAATAATAATAATAATAATAATAATAATAATAATAATAATAATAATAATAATAATAATAATAATAATAATAATAGGTTGGTAGCTCCACTTCCTTCTACGAGAATCATCTAACTTCACGAGCACCGAGGAAGTCGTGTAGAAGGAATTCACAGACGGAACGCCTCTACGAACCTCATCTGGATGAGGTCGTCATATGAACTCCTAAATACATTTACAAATGTACTCCCGTTAACCCCTTTTGGGGGGTCTAGTTCCTAGGTCTCTTGTATATCCAAATATTCTTGTGCTACCGCCCACAGGATGGATTTGAGGTGCACAATAAACTAGCCTCTTCAGCGGCAAAATCTAATCTAAGAAATCTTATTCTACATCCCACCAGAAACTCTTCATACTGTATGCTTCCAAAAATCTTTGTCCTGTGTCATGAGAGCGTGAATATCCTCGACGTGAGAAGATATTAGAGATTACACTGATAACGCGGGGAGGGGAAGAAGAGAGAGAAAAAAAAAGAGCACACGTTTGCCCTGTACCAACACGGTTATGCGAAATTTGGCCCTTATATGCTAAGGGTCAAGCATATCGCCATGCATGACAGGAATACTGAGATAGCGCTTAGATCGCCCATTTTAGGGGCGCAATATACTTTTCATGATCCATTATCATTGGCGCATCATGTTTGAAATATAAGGGTGAGGTGGGCCATGTGACCTCATTCTCCGGGGCACTATATTTTACCCAAGGAGAGTTACAGCTCTCCCATCATGACGCAAGTAATGATATGATGGAGGCCCTGGCTACGCTGGTCTGGATTAATTCCTATTAAGGATAATGATAGCGTCGTGAGCCGCTTATCTTAGTCCTAAAAACTGACTTGGTCAATAAATTTGCATTTGTCTTGTGTCATAAAGCACACACAATGTCTGTGACGTGTTTTCTGCACCTTCTTACACTAATACGTAGCTTTATTGCATTACACTCATAACACAGTAATGTCTACTGTGTTGTTTTACTAATGTCTTACAGAAATAATAACAATGTGTTGTTTTATTCTTTAAACACAAAACATTATTATATTGTCTTATTACCTCGCGAGCGGAAAATTATAGCTAATATAATAATAATCATTAGAAAAATAAAGTTTAAATAAGATGATAACGACATTACTTGCATTTTATTATTGTTTTGTTATGCAAGAGTTGCTTAACTTAATTGTATGTCAATTAAAGCAATGAAAGTCAACAGCAGTGTGATTTACATCCAAGTTCCTGAGTAAATATAAATCACACAGTACAAAGGTTCAATATGGTAATTAGATTTGATCCTAGGAACGAGAAGGGTAGCTCCAATTCCTTGGAACAAGAGCCCATCACCAGCACTCGAGACAAAAAAAATATCTGGAGTAAGATCAACAGCCAGAACCGAGATACAATATTTTATTTATAATTAAAATGATTTGTTTACGCTTGCCTCCTGGGAAGACTGAGAGGGAGGGGGAAAAGTGGGAAATAAAAGGGGAAGTAAGCGTAAGGGAGAAAAAAAGGGAGAGATGGAAAATGAAGAAATATTGAAGGGCGTGGAAAACTGAGTGAACACCAGCTGTGCGGAGAACATGAACTCCAGCTGTGTGGAGAACATGAGCTCCAGCTGTGTGGATAACATGAGCTCCAGCTGTGTGGATAACATGAACTCCAGCTGTGTGGAGAACATGAACACCGGCTGTCTGGAGAACATGAACTCCAGCTGTGCGGAGAACATGAACTCCAGCTGTGCGGAGAACATGAACTCCAGCTGTGCGGAGAACATGAACTCCAGCTGTGCGGAGAACATGAACTCCAGCTGTGTGGAGAACATGAACTCCAGCTGTGCGGAGAACATGAACTCCAGCTGTGTGGATAACATGAACTCCAGCTGTGCAGAGAACATGAACTCCAGCTGTGCGGAGAACATGAACACCGGCTGTCTGGAGAACATGAACTCCAGCTGTGCGGAGAACATGAACTCCAGCTGTGCGGAGAACATGAACTCCAGCTGTGCGGAGAACATGAGCTCCAGCTGTGTGGAGAACATGAACTCCAGCTGTGCGGAGAACATGAACTCCAGCTGTGCGGAGAACATGAACTCCAGCTGTGTGGAGAACATGAACACCAGCTGTCTGGAGAACATGAACTCCAGCTGTGTGGAGAGAACATGAACTCCAACTGTGTGAAGAACATTAAACATGGACTCCAGCTGTGTGGAGGGTATCGTGAACACCAGCTGTGTGGAGAACATGAGCTCCAGCTGTGTGAAGAACATGAACTCCAGCTGTGTGGAGGGTATCATGAACACCAGCTGTGTGGAGACCAGAATGAAAACAGCGCTTGAGATTCCGCAACGAATCAATGAAATCACGAAAGATTCTTAAAAAAAAAATCAGCACAAAGAAAATAAACGAAGACTCACGTTACCCAAACATAAAAGAGCAACAGTAACGAACAATTACGTCCACAACAACATTACCGCAAAGCATCGTAACTGACCCACATCTGAGCCATAAGAACGTGAGAATGGAGGAGCACTGCCGCAGGCCTACTGGCCCATACTTGGCACGTCTTTGTCAAACCCAAACACAATAACAAAAATTTGCCAAACCCATTTCCAAGGCTACTCGTGTGAAGCGCTAAACCCGTGTGGGTCCCTCACTGTAAGAGCTGGTGAAGGCTCGACCCTCCGTACGTTAATCGTGAAACGGACAAAGTGCTCCGGTCCACCATGGACCAGCCAGAGCCTTGGTGATGGACCAGGATGAAACGTCGTCTAAGAGGAAGATAAGGCGAAGAGGACGGCAGCTATGGGGAAGCGCTATACCCGTAGGAGGAGGGGAGAACAGTGCTTAGGGCATGGAAGAGTAGCTAGCTGCAGTGCCTTGGATCGAGAGCTCTTCACCAGGTAGAGCTGAATAACGATCACACTCACACACACACACACACACACACACACTGTGTACGTTAGGCCCATACTGGAGTACGCAGCATCAGTTTGGAACCCACACCTAGCCAAACACAAAGAAACTAGAGAAAGTGCAAAGGTTTGCAACACGACTAGTCCCGGAGCTAAGGGGCATGTCCTCCGAGGAGAGGTTAAGGGAAATCGACCTGACGACATTGGAGGACAGGAGAAAAAGGGGGGACATGATAATGACATATAAAATACTGAGATGAATTGACAAGGTGGACAGAGACAATGTTCCAGAGATGGGACACAGCAACAAGGGGGCACAGCTGGAAGTTGAAGACTCAGATGAATCACAGGGATGTTAGGAAGTATTTCTTCAGTCACAGAGTGGTCAGGAAGTGGAATAGTTTGGGAAGCAATGTAGTGGAGGCAGGATCCATTCATAGCTTTAAGAAGAGGTATGATAAGGCTCATGGTGAAGGGAGAGAGACCCAGTAGCGGCCAGTGGAGAGGCGGGGCCAGGAGATATGAATCGACCCCTGCAACCATAACTAGGCGAGTACAACTAGGTGAGTACACACACACACACACACACACACACACACATATATTATGATCAGAATGAAGTGGAATCTGAAATTTGTTCATTTATTAATGTAAAGTACAAGGCCTGTGTACGTCAATGAGCGCTGGGATTACTGGCAGTTCGATCCTCCGTCTGCTAATCTGACCTATCTAGTACCTACTTATATGTCACCTGCTGGTGGGAATGAGGTGGGAGAGACAGACAGGATGAACAGGAAGGGCAGACCAGCCCACGGAAGATGAGCAACTGACAGCTGGTGTGTGCTTTTGAAGGACACCTGCCTAGACGACTCTTCCTAGTTGGCAGATCCACATCAATAATCGGGTGGATCGTGAGGAGCCATGATTGGAAGTGGGCGACCTACATGGTGTTAGTGGCCAGAGGTGGGTGAGTGGGATGAGGGGTGGTTGATGTAGGTGGCAGATAAAGAGAAATTTAAATTGGATGAAGTGAGGAACATTGCAGATGTAAGCGGAGTGTTGAAGACGTCTGATACAGGAGACAAATGGCGGCAGCGAGAGATTAGAATTCTGGCAGGTTTTAAATAAGGAAAGAAACGTAGGTGACAAATGATTACCTGAAGTTAACCTGGAGTCGCTTCCGGAGGTCACCGCCCCCGCGGCCTGGTCCCAGACCAAGTCTCCTGGTTGCTGGACTAATCGATCAAGCTGTTATTGCCCGCGGTCCACAATCCAACATGTAGACTACAACCAGGCTGTTCAGGAACTGTTTTGAGGCATCTGTCGAGTTACCCATTATGCATGAAGGGAGAGTGAAGAGTCGTGGTCCCTTAACACTTACCGAGTTCTCTCTCTGTACTCATAGCTCCCCTGATTTTCACTGTAGGTAACTTGCACCGTTTACCAACCTTTTATGTTCATAAACAGTAATTTTGGAGTGCAGGTTTTGGGATTAATCCCTCCAGTATCTTTAAGGTGTAGATTCGATACCTCATGTATTTATCTGGCCTACATTCTCAGGATTACAATTCCAGGGACTTCAAGCGCTCCCAGTAATTTAGGTACTTGACTGAGTCTGTAAAATGTACAGGAAGTGGTGAAGGATCCCTGTACATTTTACAGCTCAAATTTCGCCTGCCTTGATGGAAGCCGTTAACACACAGCAATATTCCAGCCTAGAGAGTACGAGTGATCTGAAGAGTATCATCACTGGCTTGGCATCTCTTGTTTTAAAGGGTCTAGTTATCAAACCTATAATTTTTATTGCAGTTGGGATAACATCGGATAGCAACATTGTTATGCTCCAGGAACGTGAGATATTTTGACATTTTCAATGTTCTACCGAGTGATTGAGTTGTCTTGTATACCGATCTTTTTTTTATTTCCTCGATGCTTCCGTGATGTAGTGACGGAAATTTGTCCTCAATGAACATCATATCGTTGCCATTAACCCACCGCACACTTGGTTTATATCAGCATGGAACCTTGTTGTGTTATCTGTGGAAGACGAAACAAGGCAGAAACAGAAACAAATTAAGCACGAGTCTCAGTTTAGCTTGCTGGAGCTTGTGAAGGCATCTTTGATGATGAGGCTGTTACTGCCACCGCTGATTATGTAAAAAAAATGAAGAAATCAGGATATTGCCAGACACATCCTAAGCAGAAGACAGCCATCACCTCAGCTCCGACACCTCAGCCCTTCCAACATCTGAAATGACCCAATATGTAGCCTCTGTTTTCTATTGTGTTGAATTGACAAAGCCCCCTAGTGGGCGAAACGTCTCCCTAATACTTGTCATTGTTACCGTATATGTCTTTCTTACCTGAGTGTTTACCATCATTTGCAACGCTTCGCAAATTGAGGTGATAATTTTATCCAAATAAATTCCCTGTATACCTATTCTTTCTGGATAAAAATGATCAAAGTCAGAACTGGACCAGCGTCACTCACTCAACAGTCTACATTGATTTTATGAGTCGTTTAGAAAACCGACAAGTTGCTAAACGAGACACTTGGACAATGTTTGGGTATCTTTATTCTGAAAGTTTTTCGTCATTCATTGGCTTCTTCAGTCCAGTACGAAGGAGAACTCTTGAAGAAGAGGAGGAGGTAGAGGTAATTAGTCACTCAGGCTGGAATCGATGATAGAGTACAGCATATTTGCAGACAATGGGATTTTATTCTTCAGACAGGTGAGGTAAAGCAGTGGTAGACGGCGTCACCAGTGGGGAAAAAAAAGCATTAGTGGAAATAGGTCAAGCCTATAGGTGAGGCAAGCCTGAAGAATTCATCTCACTTTTCTGCCGTATACAAGCCCCTTCTCCGCGCATATACTAGACTTTGTCGAGATTGATGGACTGAACATATCGACTCGATGCTGAGCGACTGATTACCTCAAACTCTTCCTCACCTTCCACCATTCTTCTCTGTACTGGACTGAAGCCACTGGCTGACGAAACGTTTCCAGAATAAAGATTCCTAAATGTAGCCAAGGTCTTCCAGGTGGGTATATACCCTAGCAAGCTGGACGCTAAGGTTTGTGGTTTAAGAACAAACCCTTGTGCTGAGAGGTGACTGGTTACCTATTAATACCTATGCTAACATTAATGTGACAATTAACATATCCAGAATGATGCTATTACAAATTTATCTATTTAGGGGAATTCACGCCACTGATACCTTCCTGGATCAGACCCTTGACAATTATTAAATCTATGTACGTAGTGGCCACTACAAGTCATTTTAATAAAATACAAAGATATCTCACGATATAGGTTCTGAAGCTCAGCGAGAGGGGCTTATATAGTTGACTGCTTAGTTCCTACGTCACCTCAACTTTTCTAGATATTTACTCCTGATAGCTATTTCGTTGTGCAATGAAGGCGGAGTTCGTAGGGTGTCGATACACACATACTCAGTTCGTATTCCGAGAAGCTCTGACCTGCTCTTCCTTACTTTTAAATCACGATATGACTACTTCGCTTCCTCCTAGCCAGACGACCCACTACTCACAACACTATCGATTCTCTCCTCATGAATATCGCTCCCAAAGGCAACGATCTGATATAATATTCTCCTATAATTTTCGTTATTCGTTTAATGCTCGTTAGGCGTTCCTGGGTTAATTATATGGTTATATTCCCTGAAGTGTTAGTGAATACGTATTCTATTAAGCTCGCCCTCACTCTTCTTTTTCCAAGTTCCAGCTCTTTGACTAAATATTCATTTATTAAATACTCGCAGTTAAGCTTCTGTGGGAGATTTGAGCTCATTTAGATAAATTTTCCCACATCATACACCTACTCAAGACTCTCAGAGAAAGGACACGAGAGAAGCTTTAGTCTGCCAGCCTGAAACCTGGAAACTCCGGGAAGATCTCCAGTGGGCCAGAGAGAAATGGATGGAAATACCAGAGCGCCATCAAGGGCGACCAGTTGCAGAAGTTTTGTCGTGCTGGGAGGAAGGGAGGGCAGCTCTTTCTTCGTGAGGCTGCCCCTTCCCTGTAACTATTATTTATGGAACAAAATTAGGTGCACCCGTAGTGTGCAGCTACCCTACTTTATATGAATATCACATAGTCGGAATAAAAGCTAGCTAAGTTTACCTGTTATACTACATCACACAGGATGGGTTGCATTTCTGAACCAATGAAATCCATCAACCAGAGGTAGGAGACTTCGGTAGGGCGATGATGAGGATATTGGTACATAATTTCCCGATAGGTTTCGCGGCTATGAGAGCTTAAATGTTGGGTTTCATCACAGATTTACTATTTCGAGGAAATTACCATATCTGAGGATGGCTTCACCTGCAGGAGAGAGAGGGAAAGCCTTCTTTCTTCTTGAGGCTGACCCTTTGCGTGGTGGCCAGGCGACTGCACCTGCTCTGGAAGGAGGTGGCAGATATAGAGTACTGATAAGAGTCAGAAAATTTAAAGAGCGTGTAGAAAAAAGAAAGAGACGGCGAGGGAGAATGGTAAGAATACATGACGAAAATCAGATAAAAGAAGACCTTTTGGTTCATGGAGCAAGGAAAGATTGAACGAGAGAGAGAGAGAGAGAGAGAGAGAGAGAGAGAGAGAGAGAGAGAGAGAGAGAGAGCATTAATAAAAGGCAACATCAATAACATTACTAATCAAAAACTATAAATTACCGCTCATGAAGTTTACTGAGAATTTATGAATGAGATTTGACAACAGCGAAAAAGAAAAAAAAATCCATTTTTTGAGGGGGGATATATGTCATTTTAAGGGACACAAAGAAGAAAATTAGGTAGTGGCTGTATTTTCTTCATAACAATGTCTCCTGACGCGTTGGTTATGGCCCAGTCACTGCGTAAGTAACCCTTGGCGGGCCAGACCTGGTGTAACACCTCAAGAAAAATCGTGAAATAAACATTTGTTTTTTGTTAGTTTATTTGGAAAATCAAGAATACGGGTCTCTAGCATAAGATGAGCATAAGCAAGACTGTGTCTTGGGACACATGTGAAGACGAGTTTGGATGCATGTATTACCATTAGGGAAATTTACAATGACTTCAATAATAAGATATATATATCTCGTGCTGAATAGGTAAAATTGGTTAATTAGGAAGAACTCATTTAAAATTAAGTACTTTCTAACATTTTCTCTTATACGTTTAAAGATATAATTTTTCATATATGTTAATGTAAAAATTAATAATTTTGTATCAAAAGGACCTTAGAAAACTTACCTAACCTTATAATAACAAACGCAATATAATATAGCCTAATCCAACTAAATATATTTTAGATAAGTTTACAATAATTTAATAATAATCAAACACAATGAAATATATTTTTTCGTTTGGTTCAGAATAGTTTTTGCGAAATTATTGCAAACACAAATTTTCGCTTGCCTTATTCGGCAAGAATACAGTTGTTATTTAAGACAAATTATTAAGTTTAACCTATTCGGCACGACATATATATATTAGGTCAAGGACCATTTATTTAAAAAGCACAAACATGAATACTTTGGTAAAATATATCGAAGATTATGAATCTCCTCCAGCTCCTTTGAAGCTGGACGCGAGCCAAGTACACAGCAAGCACTTCCCCTCTGGATGGCCACACTGAGGCTCTGGAATATGAAAATTTCAGCCTTCGGGTCCCTGGTGGTGTCAATGAGTCTGAAACCTAGTTCTTTGAGGAACGTGTGGCGTTCTTTTCCTATGATCCCAAAGTCACTGATCCCACTGGGACAAATTGATACTGATGGCTTAAGTCTCTGTACTTGGTGAGTTTGTACTCCTCCCTGTGATCAGCAGCACCTCCCTGTTGCCCGACACTGTGATGGATATAGGTGTCAGCCAGCGTCGATTCTCAAGTATAGTCACACGCTAAAAGTTTGCCATTCTTCCAAGGATAGATGGTGATCATGTCGGGGCAGTTTGCGGTATTGAGAGTATTGTTGGATGCTAGGGATTTGAGCTTTGTCTCAGCTGGGCATCCAGCTGTAACAAGACTTTTTTATGTCGCCGACTTTATTGTGTCTTGCGTGCCATCCTTTGGTTTTGGAGTAGTTTAGGCCATGTAGACCATATTGGTTGGCTTGCACATCGCCGCAAAGACACTTATATTCCGTGTGAATTGGGGCAGCGAGACGGAGAGTCACTGCAATACGAAGAGTCCGTGGGTCGAGGCGTGTTCTCATTGCCGAAATGGGAACTGTTTAGAGGAAGTCCCTAATGTCATCTGTGCTCACAGCTTGGAGATGGGCAGTCTCCATGTTGGATGTTGCAGCCCTGAGCATGCTGGCACGCACCTTTTCAGCGATGGGGCCATCCCAACTAGACTGTTTGTAGGCCAATGCTGCACTAGGTTTTGGTGCAGCGAGTCTTCCATTCGGTAATGGCGCTGATGTAGCTAAGATCCTGTTTTCCAAAGATGTGTGGAAGAGATTTGTTTCATTTACTCGTCTGATGCTATGGAGGAGGATAAAAAAGCTGGTAGGGCAATCTGGGAGGATTTGCATACTCCTAGCCCCCCAAGTCTGACTGGAAGTGAGGCTTGCAACCATTGTCCATCTTCAAGGGAAAGATTCCGTACACTCTCTAGCATGGTCTTTGGGAGGGAGTAATATTCCTTGAGTTTCGGACTGCTGAAGGCTTGGAGAATCTCAAGAAGTAGGTAAATTTTGTGAGGGACAGACACCTGGTGAGTAGGTAGAAGGTATCATGTGTGCCGATGTCTTTCATTCTGCCTTTCATCGTCCTGAGGTGTGAGATTTTTTTATAGAATCAGATGAATAGCATTGGACCCAAAAGGAGCACCAAGGAGAGTGCTGTTGGCTGGATCGATGCCTTGTGCTCCTCGTAAAACAGCACTAATATCCTCAATGATCTGTCGATTAGTAGAAACTATTTCGCATTTGTTGGGGTTTAAAAACAGGCCAAGGTTCTCTCCAATATCTTTGATTTTTCTGATGTCCTCTGAGAGATTCTGTAGTGCCATCCAGGGTACCATCATCCAAGAACTAGATATTGAGCTCACTGGACATTGCTTGTGATTTCCTTGAGGACCAGATAGAAAAGAAAAGGGGCGAGAGGGTCCCCCTGTTGCACCCCCCTCACACGAGTCAAAAGGATTTCACATCAGCTGCTAACGTGACTTACTGTAGCTATATGACAGTCTGATAAGATGAGGTAAAAAATTACTTGGTGTGCCAATATCGATTAATAATGAATTTATTCAGCTAAAATAGTTCTGGATGTAAGTTCAGATTTCAGACCACTATTTTTTCTATAACTTGAGTTTATTATCTTTCGTTTAATTATTTATATTTTTATCTAACAATTTCATAATTTTCAACATTTAGCAAAAATGATTATATCTTACATGAGTCAGCAGAACATTCTGATAAGATTTACATCTAATACTAATGTCAATATTCGACTTTTGCTAACTTGTTATATATCAGATTTATCATATTTTTTATAAGGAAGCTTGCAGATACAGCCTCTGACTCTCTGGAATTCGTCATAAATGTTTTCAATAAATCTTGATTTTTAAAAACATCAGTAATGTAGAAAAGTGAACACAGAGGTAACTTTAGGAATGATTCTTTGATGTGGTAGGAACAACATATTCTTCATTGATAATGTTTCCATTATTAGATTACAATTTTGGGGGAGCGCTAAACTCTTAGAGATCTTAAAGTGCCTGGGGGAAATGGGATGTATTCAGATTCCTCACCGGCATCAAGGAACTTCCCTTTTCCATATTAGAGTGAAAAAAAAAAAGTTTTGTTTACATTTTTCAAATATATAGCCAATAAAAAGCTTTGGGTACGTTTAGGTGAAAACAAAATATTGGCTACAAAACTGCAGAGTTCTAAATAAGATGGAGAAAACATTATATCTTACATACCTAATTACGTGTAGAATAATAGAGTTATATAAGAACAAAAGTTAGTCATAGATTTTATATTTTTAATTGGAATTCATAGTCGTTTTTTAACAAATAAATTAGAAACGGTATCAGTTCCTTTTCTCATTTAAAGTAAATTCCAGAGGAACAACGAAACTAATGAAAAAACTTTACTGTTAAAAAAAAAATATTAGATCTGTCAAAAAATCTAAGATATTTAATCATCTGAGTAGTGATTAAAAACTAAGAAATCTTTTTTCATATAAATTAGTAAAACAAAAAAAAAGGAGTGTCAAGTTGAGTAAAAACTGGTGCTGATTATAATCTGAACAAAGGTCTAGGACTTTATTAGGTGGATACATTCATTATTAATATAATCGGTGAAAGCTGTAGACTATGTTGACAGCGCAAGTCACTTATGACCTGACCTGACCTGATTGTCATGACCAAGTCAGGTCTATAGGGTGAGTGCAATCCTCCTGATATTTATAAACCCCGATTGCTAATTTCCTTCTCAGTGGTTCTTGTAAATGTGACTGATAACTCACGAAAACGAAAAGATTTTTTCTCATTATGTTCATATTGTATATTGTGCAATCACTTGTTTTTTATTGCACACACACATTTAATATTATATATATATATATATATATATATATATATATATATATATATATATATATATATATATATATATATATATATATAATATATATATAATACTATAGTGAAAAAAATAGTGAAATTCCAAGTGTTTTCGCAATTTCTCACCTTGTGTTACTATTTCTTGATAATGTGAAACGTCACGAAAGCGCTTGGGATTTCAATTTTTTTCATTGTGGGTATTTTTCATATTGTAATATCTGTTTACTGGGATCTTATTGCATATATACATATATATATATACATACTATATACATATGTATGTCGTGCCGATTAGGTAAAACTGGTCAATTAGCAAGAACTCATTTAAATTTAAGTCCTTTCTAAAATTTTCTCTTATACGTTTAAAGATATATTTTTTTCATTTATGTTAATGTAAAAATTTATAATTTTTACCAAGAGAAACTTAAAAAACTTACCTAACCTTATTATAACAAGCGCAATTTAATTTAGTCTAACCCAACTAAATACATTTTAGATACGTTTACAAAAATTCAATAATAAACAAATACAATAAAATATATTTTTTTCGTTAGGTTCAGAATGAATTTTGCGAAATTATTGCATACACAAATTTTAGCTTGTCTTATATGGCAAGAAGAGCGTTGCTATTTAAGCCAAAATCGAGAGTTTTACCTAATCGGCACGACATATATATTATATATATATATATATATATATATATATATATATATATATATATATATATATATATATATATATAGAATGGGGTCCACCTCTGGTGTACATTGTGGGACCCATAGCCTCGGAGAAGTGGATAAAAAGGCTTCAAGGAAGGATATTTAGATTACTTTCTGAAGCCATTTGAATATTCCACTTCCCCTACCACCCCATCTTTTAGTATAAACTTTATTTCAAGACAAAATATATTGACAAAATACATTGACAAGAATACAATAGGGAGTAAAACAACATAGATAATAACTCAGAGCTACATGTCAAATACTTCGTCCAGCTCCACGGCAGTGGGCCGCGTGTCCAGAATGCTGCAGGCATTTTCCCTCTGGATCGCAACACTGAGTCTCTGAAAGAGGAAGCTGGTCGCCCTGTGGTCCCTGGTTTCTATGATGAGTTTTTCACCCAGCTCTTTGAGAAACTTTAGAGCACACTTGCCCCATGCTCCAAGGGTCTCCGATCCTATTGGAATGAAGTTATAGCAAGGGGAAAGGCCTTCATATTTGCGAGTCTTCTGGGTCTCCCTGTGGCTGGCAGCTCCACCCCCTTCCGCAAATACATACACCTATGTTCGGTGAGTATGGGGGCGGCTAGGCGAAGCGCAACTCTAAACCGAATGGCCTGTTGGTCGAGTCGAGTCCCCAGAGAGGAATTGGGAACAGCTAAAAGGAAATCTCCTGAGTGTGGTCCACTTCTGGTGTAAACTGTGGGACCCATAGCCTCGGAGAAGTGATAAAAAGGCTTCAAGGAAGAATATTTAGATTTCTTTCTGAAGCCATTTGAATATACAGTGGTACCTCTACTTACGAGCAAAATTCGTTCCAGTCGGCTATTCAAGTGCCGATACCGAAGGAATTTTTTTCCATAAGAAATAATGAAAATTAGGTTAATCCATTTCAGACCCCCAAAAATACACTTACAAAAGCACCTACAAAAATACACTTACATAATTGTTCGAGTTTTGAGCTGCTCGTAAGTAGATGTACCACTGTATATATATATTTGAATATATATATATATATATATATATATATATATATATATATATATATATATATATATATATATATATATATATATATATATCATATCTAACTGATGTCTAAAAGATCTACAGCCTAACCACTCTACCACGGAGATTTTTCGAATAGTGGTTTTACCAAAAGCAACTAAGTAATTCATAGTACCAGCCACCACCAACTATTACGCTACTGTTCCCTCACATCCACCATACCTTCTCGGTACATGTACGTACTTCTTTACCCTTCAATGCCATATAGTCAATAAAGTCAGATAAATTTGTAATTAACAAGTGTCAAAGAATAAACAGAAAAATTGTCTGAGAATCAAACTTAGGTTGTCCGAGTGTAGCGCCCTGCACTGTGACCACAAGAAGCTTTATAGTGGTTGTGGGGAGACAACAACACTGTGATGATAGGTACTACATGTCTCAGAAGTGTCTAGAGGTAAAACTCTTTTTGAAAATCAACATGGTAGAGTGCCTGAAGAAAACAATTGCATTTTATTTAAAAGCTAAATTTCTATTGATACAGTTTTGGTATTTAAAAAATGGATCGCGATATGTTTAAAATAAAAAAAAATTCTCAACACAAAAATGCTAAAATTACTGTAGAGGTCTAAAAGGAGAATATTCCTTCATTCTTAGATGTCTTAATAACAAACTAACTGGTTCCGAGACTTGTGCATCACAAATCAATATTCACTGCTGTACGTTTCGACTCTTGTTTCAAAATTGTTTTAAATTGATGACACTAAGTCTAATTCATTAGGGCTTTATACTTCTTTCTAACTGGATCAACATAACAAGGGAGCTTTCTCGAAGTAGTTTATACATGTCAGTTAATCCTGTGTCAGTTGCATACTGTGCTTTACTTTATGGAAGTTATCATTATCATCAACATCACTTTCAGAACACCAGTGATCTCTTACATAATATACACCCAATAATAAAGAAGCATTCGAATAAAAAGATTGAATCGCCTCAGTCAGTATACTCGAAGATATTAAGTAAATTACCTTTCCATACTATGGACAAGCTAGTTTTGCCATTAAAAAGAAACTTTTTTACTGAAATACTATTTGAATTACACAGTCAAATTTCCTTTAGATTTGCCTTTATCAAGTACTTTACAAATGCCTCACAGTACTCGAATTTTAATGACAGAATTCCTGCTCATGTATAATGTGTATATATGTCTGAACTGGCAATTCGTTAATTTAACTTCCAAGTTAGAATATGTGAGAATAAAGGTGTCTCCCCATCAACAGCTCCTCTTTCTACACACTTCTCATTCCGAAATTCGAGAGCATTCAAAAAAAAAAAATAATCATTTATAGAATTCCCGTGACTTTAAAGTTTTGAATTAATGCTCTTAAATGTTGGAGTATTTATGCAAACAGAGCTGGAAACAAGAGTTTGATTTTAAAATTCTTAAGCAGAGGTATATTACGACGGTTTTCATGGTAATGGAGAACATATTCATGGTTGAATATGGTTGTTTGTCCTTTTTTTTTTAATTGTAAAATGTATTTCTAGCAATATTAAAGGATTTATCAATTAAATATTTTAGGTATTTTTAGATACTATTAGCTATTTCATAAAATCTTTAAGATTTCTTCATCTTTGAACTCTGGGCAGCAAATACGCAAAGCTCTCAAAAACATGGATGAGAATACAAAACTATCATGATGTGAAGAATAATAGTGCACATAAGAATAGTTATTTGTTGGTTTTCTGTAAATTTTGAATTTAAAATCATAGCTTCCCTAAATAATTAAGATGAGTTATTTTCTTTAAACTCAATAACAAAATTTGTCGAATGAGCTAGACTGTTTAATTCAACAATAAAATGGTTTACATATTCTTAGGCATTAGACACAACACAATCTCAACATATCTGTATCACTTAGATCTCTTGGGAAGAAAGATATTGCTAATCAATCCTGTTTCAAAATATTTCTTGAACAAATGTGTTGATAATATTTTATGCCCAAGAATAATATATATAAACCATTTATTTTTTTAATTAAATAGTTGAGTTTGAATAAAAAACTTGCAAAAATAACTCACTGCCTTTTTTAGATTTCTTAATTATTAAGGGAAAATATGATTTTAAATTCAAAATATACAGAAAACCAACAAATAACTGTTCTTATGTGCAATATTATTCTTCACATCATGATAAAGTTAAACTTCATGTATTCTCATTCGTTTTTGAGAGCTTTCCTAATAATCTAAAATACTCAAAATACTTAATTGATAAATCCTTTAAATTGCTAGAAATATATTTTACAACTCAAAAAAGGACAAATCATATTTAACCACAGTGGTTGTTTTTGCACACACACACAACACACACACACACACACACACACACACACACACACACAAGCAAAAAGTCATTAGTGACAACTTGGGTAGACAAATACACTGCTTGGGTATAAATATAGATTGAGTGTTTTTGTTGTTCCTAATTAGGTCCTTCGTCAAAAGCCAGGACGGTAAATTAGGTTTAAATGACTGACATATGCTTTATCAAGGGTATCTATCACTACGCTTCTAAAGTTAATCATGTGGCACCTGAATTTTCTCCCTGGATTTTCTAGCTAACCCTAAAAAATGTGATATTTTAATATGAAATATAATCACGGTGAAAGTAGCAACATTCGTTACTTGGGGTTTACCTAGAGATTTAATGCCCCCGCTGATCAGGCCTTCTGGTGGATGGCCTGATCAACAAGGCTATTGCAGCTAGCCGCACCCAGTCCAGGGTATGCACCACAGTCTGGGGGATCAGGAGATGGCTTCAACTTTCCAAGTTCCCATATAAAGTTAACTGTGTGTCTGACAATAATACTTATGTGTTAAGTAAGGCCATCGGAAAAAAATTCTCTCTTCACACTTATTGGGCTGCCTCTTAGTGTGCTCATGGTACCTCTACTTTTAGAGGTACGTATTTTGCACCGTCTGCCAAACCTCTTGCTTTCGCTGGGAATGATTTCTGCGTGCAGATTTGGGACCAATTCTTCTAGAATTTTCGAAGGTGTAAATTACAATGTTTCCTTCTCGCCTACGTTCCAAGGAGCACAGATCAAGAGAGTTCAAGTGTTCTCAATAATTTACGTTGTTGGCTGAATTTATACGAGCGAGTCCCAGAAGACGGACGTGAGGGCGGGGAGACCAGCACGTCTTGTCTCCTGCCTACCTGGGGAACCATCAGTTGTTGCGAAATGATCAGGTCACACCAGCAGCCTCTTATGGTAAGGAAGAGAGAGAGACTCCTGAGATGTATTTCCTCTAACAATGGGTTGTGCTCTGGACACAGACCAGGGCACGACTCTCATAACTTATGCTTTTAAAACTTCTCTTCACAACGCAGTGTGATTATAATATTTGAGAGACACATGAGCACATTAAGATTATGTTGGGTATCGATTATATACTGTGTGCCATATTTGGTTTTTATTTTTCGTAAGCGTTTGGGAATGTTAATCCCATTTCCCATCGCGATTTTAAAATCCAGTTTCTTGACACTCCCAGTACACACAAAATGCTAATTTTAATTTTTAGTTGGGAAAGATTAAGTCAGATCACATGTTAAATGATTATATTACATTTCATAAACCTATAGAAACGTACATTTATCTGCAAATAAGCACATAATAAACAACAGCCAAAACATATCTGGCAAGGCGGTGACCGTGGGGCGAGATGTGTGGGTATCACCCGTGGGGCGAGATGTGTGGGTATCACCCGTGGGGCGAGATGTGTGGGTATCACCCGTGGGGCGAGATGTGTGGGTATCACCCGTGGGGCGAGATGTGTGGGTATCACCCGTGGGGCGAGATGTGTGGGTATCACCCGTGGGGCGAGATGTGTGGGTATCACCCGTGGGGCGAGAATGGCTGCGTTTATGTATATGTGTGGTGTGATGAATAGGATATGTGCACCAATTAAGCATCTTTATTGGCGAAAAGATTCAGTCAGTCAAGTCTGAGGCTTGACCACCACCACTACGACCATTACTGTACACACTATTACCAGTACCACCACTACGACCATTGCAGTACATACTACCAGTACCACCACCACTACGATCATTGCAGTACATACTACTACCAGTACTACCACTACGACCCTTGCAGTACATACTACTACCACCGCCACTACGACCATTACAGCACACACTACTACCAGTACCACCACCACTACGACCATTACAGCACACACTACTACTAGTACCACCACCACTACGACCATTAAAGCACACACTACTACCACCACCACTTCACAATCACCACAATCACCACCACAATCACCACCACAATCACCACCACAAGTCACGTAATCATGATACATTATTAGTTTGTTTTATTTTTTCTATGACTCGCCAAGTCTTTCCCAAGTATTTTCGTTACCCAGAGCCTAGTATGGAACTAGACTGTTGCCTGTCAGCCTGCCTGTCTGTCTGCCTACGTTCCCGCTTGCCTGTCTTTCAACCTGCCTGCCTGTCAGCCTGCATGCCAACCAGCCAGCCAGAGAGCCTGTCATCCAAGCCTTGCCACCTGCCACCCCTCCTTCACCCCTGTGTCAACCCACTGAACCCGAATCCGGGGATCACAGGTATTTCCTCTCCCGTGCGTGCACTTGCAGCCAGGGGTGGTTATAGGGGGCCCGTCCAACGATCGAGGGCCCGTCCCATATGTGGGGAGGGCCCCGGTCCACACACCCATCACCTGTACTGTTCCTTCGTCGTATCCGCAGATTCCCTGGCTGACCCCTGACCCCCGTGGGACCAGGGGTCGGCCCTGGAGAATGCTGCGGGGCAGCACCGGCAGCGAGGTGAGCAGCAAACACTGTGACAAACTTACAAAGTGTGTGCGTGTGAGAGTGAGAGTTCCCATTTTGAAGTTACCGGAGAGCAGAGCTACGCTGATGGTGTTCCGCTCTGTGTATGGTACTCAGCAGGGGTCGAGTCACAGCTCCTGGTGTTTCATAATGGCTGCTAACCTTCAAAGCAGTTGCAGCGAACACCGCCTGCGGATGCCATTCATCTAATGTATTTGTGAAGAAATATTTTGTAGTGTTCTCTTGGTAGCGCATTTTAAGCAGCGTAACAATCCTTGGGAGAGACAGAAGCGACGTCTACATTCCCCTTGTAAATCTGAAGGAAAGGCAACAGCGATGTATGACCCTTACGTGTTTGGCGCATAGTTATGATCATAACAATGAAGCAAAAACAGTATAATTTTGAAAAAAAATAATTTGAAAATGTTGACATGTTAAAAGATAACGGATGTTTATGTAATAATTTAAGCCAGCATCATTAATCAGTGGTATTAGGCCTTTTTTTGGGGGCTAATAAATTACATTAAACAGTGGTATTAGGCCATTTTTTTGCAAATAAATTACACCTGTAGACCTAGGCTCTGAAGTACTGTCAGATAGGTAGAAGATCCTGATAATTAATGTGCTTTTAATATTGCGAAGAGAACGAAATTTTCAGTAAAAAAAAAACTTTGTGCAATAGGCTGACAGGGATACCACATTAAAAAATAATGTTATGCATTGTATTTCATGAGAGGTAACCTCCGGAAGTGACTCCAGGTAAACTCCTAGAATCCACAGTTAGCAAATAAAACACACACACAAAAAAAAAACCTGGAGCTATATTTTTCAGATGTTGGCAAAAAAGCCATCTCAAACTAGTCACTATGCTGGGTATGTTTAGGGATTTATTCCCTGTGGTGCTGCCAAATATCATTACATTGCGAACTGGTTCAACATCTGACCTAACATGACTGACCTAATCGTAAAGACACGATTACGATTAGGAAGCATAAGTCAGAGTTAAGAAAAACCAAACTTAAGAGACGATAACTATGATAGAAGAAGATTCTTAAAGGAATCACAAAAAAACACAGAATTTTCTCAATGAATCCCCCCCCCCAAAAAAAAAGCACAATATCGTGACTGGAACAAAAGACAAATAACCCGCACAAAGGAGAAAAAAACTTACGACGACGTTTCGGTCCTATTTGGACCATTTACAAAGCGGGTTATTAGTGTATTGAAACCCTCAATAAATGATGGACAGTTTCACCCATAAGCGCTGGGAAGTTAATTAATCTTGAGAGAGAGAGAGAGAGAGAGAGAGAGAGAGAGAGAGATACAAGCAAGAACCGCAAAGAGAATAAACAAAAGTGGAAACAAAAGTCAAAAGAATCACACACAATAAAATAAGAGCTATCATATTAATATAAATTTCTAAACTGTGTTAGAAATTTACATTACAAGAAGCTGCGCAGGCAGGATAGATGTGTTTCCTAACTGTATTCATCTAAATGCGTCGCCTAACTGTACTTATCTAGATGACCCCAAGGAAAACACGAAAGCGTAATCAATAGAACCAAAGCTATTCCACAGCTACGTCATAATGAAGACGATAGTTAAGAACTAAATAATCAGAGTGAAAAAAGGATGAGGATCTTCTAACCAACAAGGGCAAAAAAAATGGAAATAATATAACAAAAGATTTTAAAGCATGTACACAATACAAGAGGCTTATGAGAGGAAAACTCAGAAAATGAACTAATCTCGGACTTACATACATTAAAAGTAAAGGCTATTGGGCACTGAAGGAAGCTGTAGCATTCCTAAGCAATCCCCTTGGACCCTCTCTGTTTCTCATATATGTAAATCGCCTACCAGACGGAAGAGACTCCTACGTAATCTATGATGATGATGATGATGATGATGATGATGATGATGACGATGATGACGATGACGATGATGATGATGATGATGACGATGACGATGATGATGATGACGATGATGATGACGATGATGATGATGATGAAACACTGGTAAGAAGGATGCAAACAGTGGATAGCTGAAAGAAAATGAAAGAGCACACGAACAAAGTGATATAACGCTTGAGCAAGTGGTGATCAGAGTTGATCTTTAATAACTGCAACGTTCAGAAGCCGAGATGATAACAAAGATGACTGGTTACAGCACAGACCCTGACAAGGAAACCTCTCAAGGCATTAGACAAAGAAATGAACTTAAGAATATACATCACTTTTACTCTGTCTCCTAAGGTGTGGCATAAACATGATGACATCAGAGGTGCAAGCACGCTGGCACATGTAAGAAATGTTTCCAGTAACCTTTAAGGGTTAAGCTTTCATGTAAGATCATTTCTCGAGTTCGTAACACCAGTATCAAGCCCGCACGTGGTCCACAAACTGTGAAGATTACAAAGAAGTTCGACAAAGTTCAGAGGTTTGTTATCAGAATGATCTCTGAGCTGAGGGGCGTGAGCTATGAGGTAAGACAGTCAGCTGGACCACATTTTTCTGGATGAGTAAAATGTCAGAGATGATATGATCACGACGTACAAAATATTCAAAGGCAGTTGATGTACACTGCTAACATGAATTCAAATATCACGAAAGATTCAATGGGCCCAGGAGCCACCTACTACAATCAACTGAATGATAAGCGTAGTGACCGAGGGTTTAAGTTCAGTTCAACCACAAGCACAAATAGGCGACCAAACACAAACAATCTCCAATGCACACTTGAACCGTCTTCCAAACACAAGCAGACATCAGCGCACACTACTGTCTTCCAAACACAAGCAGACATCAGCGCACACTACTGTCTTCCAAACACAAGCAGACATCAGCGCACACTACTGTCTTCCAAACACAAGCAGACATCAGCGCACACTACTGTCTTCCAAACACAAGCAGACATCAGCGCACACTACTGTCTTCCAAACACACACAAAAAGCAGCAAACTTTCAAATCCTCTTTCAAACATGGACACCAACAAACACTAACTTCCAAACTCAAGCAAGGAATGACGAACGCTTAAACCATCTTCCAAGGACAAACAGACTAACGTAAACTCAAACCCACTTCAGAAATATGCATACACATTCGCATATCATTCAACGAATAAAAAGAACACCTATGATACTGGAGAAACTGACTAACTCTTCTCCAAACAGTAGCTATGCTTGCAGCAAGTCGCTGAAAGTAATCTTGACTCCTTTATGCTCTCCAGATACCTACTTTTCACCTCGTTGAAATCACTGGATGTGTTACGGAGTGCGGCACGAGGGCGTAGAATGAGGGAGGAAGGCAGAAGGGAAAAGAATGTTGGGGGAGGGAGAGAGAGAGAGAAGCATGAAGGGAAGGACGGATAGAGGGATGGAGGAAAAGGAGAGTGGAAGAGAGGGAGGTAGAGAAGCAGGAAGAGAATTGAGTGGGAGGGAGAGAGTATGGGAAGAAAAGAGGTAGAGAGGGAGAGAAGCAGTGAGGGTGGGAGGAACAGAAAGAATAATAATAGAGGGAATAGGAAGACACACAAGACCTGTGAAGCAGATTCAACAGATAGGATCTATGAGGTAGAGACAGACAGACACAGACATACACAGACACACACACACAGACACACACACATACAACAGGCCTAGTGTCTAATCGACATGTGCCTAGGACAAAAATGGTAACTAACACACAGTTGGTCTGGCAGAGCTCGGGGTCAGGGAGGTCAGAGGTCACGAGATCACCAACAGACGAGGGAAGGTCGCAAGGTCACTTGATATCGAGTACACGCACGCTGTGTCTTCCGTTGAGGCCACTGTCTTCTACGCTCACTTGTTTTTGTTTGTATATAGAGTTCGCTGTATTTTACTGTGTGTGTTGGACAAATATGTGAGAGAGTGAATTATTTTTTATAATGAGAGATAATATGGATTGATCCAAGGGGAGGGTAACTACAGCTCCTTGGATCAAGAATCTTTCGTCAGAATCGAGGAAGTATATGAGAAGAGGATAATTCGATGTACTTAATACTGTACTCATTGTATTCTATAACAGTGATCTTATATTGACAATAAGACAAAGTGAAATGGTTAGGAAGTGAAATATGTTGAATGATGAAGTGGAAGAGGTGAAGTTATTAGGTAGCTTCAGGTATACGTATTATTCTGCCAGAAATGCTGTGATGTGCTTCCAAATTATTGGATCTGGTAATACAAAATTCATATTATTATTATTATTATTATTATTGAGACCCAACAGTTAAAAAAGCTGTTATTGCATTAAAGATTCGGAGAATAAGTTTGGAGCTATGCATCGACCCCTGCATCCATAACCAGGCGAGTACACACTTGTTCCCATACTTTTTTTCCACGCTTCCTTGGCACTTCTCTATTCACAGTCTTGCTGAATCCCAATCCCCACGCTCCTCCATCCCTCACAGGACCACAAACACCCAGTAATCCCCACCGATAACAGAGACAATAACAAAATAACCAATAAACAGTGAGAGACAGTAGGAACACAGTGGGACACACAAATGCAGATAATTATTAGTCAATGTGTTGATTATTGTTGTTCATATATTTATGGGAAACACTAAATATGTAGGGGGTCATACAGTGTCTGGTGAATGGGAGGTAATCAGGTTTGATCCGATAAGGGAAAAGGATATCTCTGATCCCTTGTATTACCAACCCTTCACCACTATCTTGGCACCCCTTGAAGGGTCAAAAGTGTGGAGATGAAAGACACTATATCAAAGGAACAAAAAAGATATTATAGTCTACATAGCGTAAACCTCACAGAGGTAATAATAAATTCAGTTTTCCCAGAACAGTACCACATGGAGAGTTTTTAACAGAATGGTAAAAATAGGGAAGACATCAATGAGTTGAGGTAAATACACAAACACTTGGGAATTTATAGAATATATATTTGGAAAACATTTCGGTCCTGTGATCTTGATCACTTTTAACAGAATATGTAACAGAAAAATTATCACCACAGAGCCCCAGTTTTCCTCCTCTCATTTAACAACAGACTCTAAAGATGAGGCAACAATAACATGATCAGTATACTTTATATTCCTTTGAATTTACAGCCTAAGAGCTTTTTTTTTCTCTACCTCTGATCATTACAAAACCCAGCCCTTATTTCCTTAGCACAGCTAAGGAAATAGGATAGCAACAGCATCAGGCTATATCCGATTTTATTAAAAATAAAAGATTTGACCCACAAAAGTTAGATAACACATCTATACTTGTTTACTGCTAGATAATCAAAGGCAACGGGAGTAAGGAACCAACGCTGAATGTTTCTACCGGTCCTAGGACTGAACCAGGGTCCGCAGGTTGTAGCGAACCCCCTTCCACTAGCAACGAGATATCTTTGTTCCACTAACTACTAAGTAACCACAGTGAATGTGTGCATTATTACACTGTATTTTGGTGTTTATATGTGAGTGTTTAAGCGCTTGTGGCTTTGTTAGTGAGAGGAGCTTATCTATAAGTGTGTACGTATATGATGTTCTTATCTAAACTGCAAATACTCTCGTTGCCTTTATGACAAGAGCACGTATTTGCAACTCAGATTTCTCTCTGTTTAGAACGTAATTGAAATTCTTGATACCTTGTAAATTTTCATCTTGCAACAATGTTGCAAATCTGATCCCTCAAACGTTGTTGTAAATGCTCTGTGTAGCAAAGTTCTTGGGATATATTTTCTTTGTAAACTCTAGTGTGAGCAAAGTAACATTTATGAAGGGATTCAGGGAAACCGGCAGGCCGGACTTGAGTCCTGGAGATGGGAAGTACAGTGTCTGCACTCTGAAGGAGGGGTGTTAATGTTGCAGTTTTATAACTGTAGTGTAAGCATGCCTCTGGCAAGACAGTGATGGAGTGAATGATGATGAAAGTTTTTCTTTTTTCGGGCCACCCTGCCTTGGTGGGAAACGGCCGATGTGTTAATAAATATAATAATATATATATATATATATATATATATATATATATATATATATATATATATATATATATATATATATATATATATATATATATATAACCTGGAGTTTACCTGGAGAGAATTCCAGGGGTCAACGTCCCCGCGGCCCGGTCTGTGACCAGGACTCATGTTGGACCAGAGCCTGATCAACCAGGCTGTTACTGCTGGCCGCACGCAGTCCAACGTACGAACCACAGCCTGGCTGGTCAGGTACCGACTTCAGGTGCCTGTCCAGTGCCTGCTTGAAGACAGCCAGTGGTTTGTTGGTAATCCCCCTGATGTATGCTGGGAGGCAGTTGAACACTCTTGGGCCCCTGACACTTATTGTGTTGTCCCTCAACGTGCTAGTGGTACCCCTGCTCTTCATTGGGGGGATGTTACATCGCCTGCCGAGTCTTTTGCTTTCGTAGGGAGTGATTTTTGTGTGCAAGTTTGGTACTAATCCCTCGAGAATTTTCCATGTATATATATATATATATATATATGTGTGTGTGTGTGTGTGTGTGTGTGTGTGTGTGTGTGTGTGTGTGTGTGTGTGTGTGTGTGTGTGTGTGTGTGTGTGTAATGTCGTGCCGAATAGGCAAAACTGGTCAGTTAGCAAGAACTCGTTTAAAGTTAATCCCTTTCTAAAATTTTCTCTTATACTTTTAAATATATTTTTTTTCATTTTTCTTAATGTAAAAATTAATAATTTTGTATCAATAGAACCTTAGATAACTTACCTGACCTTATTATAACAAGCGCAATTTAATTTAGCCTAATCCAATTAAATATATTTTAGATAAGTTTACAATAATTTAATAATATACAAACACAACGAAATATATTTTTTTCGTTAGGTTCTAAAGGATTTTTGCGAGATTATTGGTTTCACAAATTTTTGCTTGCCTTATTCGGCAAGAAGAGCGCTGCTATTTATGTGCCATATAAATTTTGTCACTGTGATCTATAAATATCTTGTTGCTGTACCATAACTCAATCTTGTTATGTGTACCTGTAACATTCTCATAGTACTGTATCATAACTCATGTTAACTGCACCATAAATCCCTCTAGTAACTGCCATATAACTCATTCAACTGTATCGTAATTCTGTTTTATTACTGTGCACCATAACTATCTTCTGTTGCTGCACCATAGTCTGTTTTTCATAAGGTGGGCCAAAGCCATAAGGTGCAACATACATATGCATAAATAAACGTTGAAAACAAACTTCAAACATGTTTTTAGTCGTAAATTTCCTTCACACTGTCAAACGTCACAACATAACTTGGCTTCAAACTTAATGTTGCGCAAACTGAATCCCTCCTTTATCCATTAATGCAGATCTGCAACCCAATTTCTCCTCTATACATTATCGTAAATATGTACCCCGGCATCTAATTTACACATTACTGTAAATCTGCAGCCCACCTTCTCATTTACACATTATTGTAAATCTGTAACTAGCTTCTCTCTCTCTCTCTATCTCTCTCTCTCTCTCTCGTAAACAAGCATCAGATAAGTAATAATGAAGCCATCGCAGGCGCATTGCCCTTGTTTGTAAATTTGTTATCAAGTACACCTGTCTGTTTCTCGATATATTACTCCATGATTTACATGTCTTGTTCGTGAATAAATTACTAATGAATCATGCAGGCAGATATATTTTTTATCGTAAGATATTCTATCTTTTACGTACGAACGCCATTAGCAATAAATTAGGTATTCTCAAACTTGGTTAATTTATTGATTTAAACACTTCAAATATGCACATTCTTCTCTGTTTTTGAGTGTCAGAGATGCTGATTTCAACAGCTCTGATGTCCAAATCAGAACTGTGTTTAAAATTCGTCGGCGTGACTTGTTAATGGTACAAGTCGAACAGAAACACTGGCATAAGTCTTCTGTGAGAGTTGTTTGTGTATTCTAGGTAAGTGGCACCGAGAGCAGATACAGCCCTGCCAAGGCACTGTTTTTTTTTTAATATATTCATCAACTGTCTTTGCAATTGAATTAAGAAAGGGATTATTAGTGACGAGCAGAGTGTATTTTAAGAAACGCCTATTAAATTAATACAGCTTCTGCTTAAGGGTGATGTGGTGTTGTTGTCGATAATTTGATACTGGTAATGTAGGTTATACAACTGAATATAATTACTGGTTTTGTTTATCAATTTGGATTTGTGTTTAATTCCAGACTTTTAGCAAGATTTATGGTGACAGTGTCTCGTTCCTTTCTCAGCATTTTAATACCAAGTACCGTTAGGTTCAATTATCCTATCGCCGATGCTAGGAATTCCAAGCTCTTTCCTCATATTAAAGACCTTGGTACGTTTAGGACAACCAAGAACAATTCTGAGGAATTTGTTTTGCATTAGCTGCAAGAGCCGAAGAGATTTTTCTTTGGATAATGTTAACACTAGTTCAGGGTAGGGGTGAGGAGAGGGTCTACCTGTCTAGGGTCTACCTGGAGTCGATTTCGGAAGGAAAAAGGGATGGGTCATTGTCCAGCGCCCCGGTCCGAGACCAAGCCTCCTGGCTGACGGCCTGACCGACTAGGCTTTTTCGTATAAATGGTTTGAAAACCGACAAGTTGATAATTGAGACACTTGTGCAACGTTTGGGAATCTTTATTCTGGAAACACTTCGCCAGCCAGTGGTTTCTTCAGTCTAATGCAGAGAAGAACGGTGGAAGATGAGGAGTTTGGAGGTAGTCAGTCCTTCAGCCTAGAGTCGAAGTGTCCATTACTCTTGATGAACTGAACATATCTACTCCAGGATGAGGGACTGATTACCTCAAACTACGCATCTTCCTTGGTTCTCTGCATTGGACTTAAGAAACCACTAGCTGCTGAAACGTTTCCAGAATAAATAAAAAATCCCAAATGTTGCAAAAGTCTCTCAATTATCGACAAAGCTGTCGGTGCCAGCCGCACGCACTCCTACGCACGTACTACAGCCTGATTGATCAGGAATTGGCTTGAAGACTGAAGACAGCCAGGGGTTTCTTAGCAAATTCCCGTACGCACGAAGGGATCGTGTTGGAGAGCTGTGGTCCCTTACATATATTGAATACTCTCTTAGTGTACTCACTGCACCTCTGCTTTTCATTAGAGGTATTTTGCACTGTCTGTCAAGCCTCTTGTTTTTAAATGGGGAGTTGTAGTGTGCATGTTTGATATCAATTCCTCCAGAATTGTCCACGAATTGTAATGATATACGTATATTTCTCGCCTACCTTCCTAGAGGGAAAAAAGACACAGATGCAGAGATGAACTTTATTGAGAGGAAGACTGTTCCAAGGAGTACAGCTCAAAGGAGTTTAAGGGTTCCTAGTAGTTCAGATGCTTGAGTAAGCTAACAGGAGCAAAGGCGGCTCTCTTCTGCTAGGAAGTGCAAAGAAGGCACTGTACTGAAGACAGGTGTAGACCAAACTTTGACTGTAACAACGTGTCGCTCTTCAGTACTGTCGCCAGTAGGCCTTCGTGTTCAGGAGCAAGTCTCATCAGCGAATTCTCCATCAAGAAAGTGAATAGGACACAATATGCGATTTACAGCATTTACAGAGAAGACGTTTCGCCCACTAGAGCCTTTATTAATCCATTGGTATTCGTCATTCTAGTCTTTCTACTGCTCTTTGTATCATCATTACTCTCTCTCTCTCTTTCTATCATCATCAATTCATATCGCTACTTTCACCGCATATTATAACTTTTATCTTTTACATCTTTGCAATAAAATATTTTACACTGATTTGTCATTCAATATTTTCCCATTTTCCCGGCCATTGAAGCGTGCATGCCGCTGACAGCAACAGCCCGACAAAAAAATGTCGGGTTGTAAGGGGGTAAAAGATACCTGGAAACTGGTTAGAGGTATTTCTCAGGCACTGTTTCCCATCTCGTTCTTGGTTATCGGTGTCTTTCTCTGTTCGTCCTTTCCTTCTCTTCCATCGCTCTTCCATTTTTATTTCTTCTAACTGCTCACAGTTCTCGCTCTTAAGTAAAGCAAAGCAAGCAGGTAAAGTAACTTTATTTAGATATATGTACGCAGGTTTAGCTGTTTACAATTGTTTTACATAGTAATGTGTGTGTGTGTGCAACGTGTTTGTAACATGTAACGTATGTATAACGTGTTTGTAACATGTAACGTGTGTAACCCGTGTATAACATGTGTACAACGTGTCTAACATGTATGTAACATGTGTGAAACATGTAACATGTGTGAAATATGTGTAATATATATATAACATGTGTAACATATGTATAACGTGTGTAACATGTAACGTGTGTAAAACGTATGTAACATGTGTGTAACATGTCTGTAACGTGTGTAACATGTCTGTAACGTGTGTAACATGTAACATGTCTGTAACGTGTGTAACATGTAACATGTCTGTAACGTGTGTAACATGTAACATGTCTGTAACGTGTGTAACATGTAACATGGCTGTAACGTGTGTAACATGTAACATGGCTGTAACGTGTATAACATGTAACATGTCTGTAACGTGTGTAACATGTCTGTAACGTGTGTAACATGTAACATGTCTGTAACGTGTGTAACATGTCTGTAACGTATGTAACATGTATGTAACGTGTGTAACATGTAACATGTCTGTAACGTGTGTAACATGTCTGTAACGTGTGTAACATGTCTGTAACGTGTGTAACATGTCTGTAACGTGTATAACATATAACATGTCTGTAACGTGTGTAACATGTAACATGTCTGTAACGTGTGTAACATGTAACATGTCTGTAACGTGTGTAACATGTAACATGTTTGTAACGTGTGTAACATGTATGTAACATGTGTGTAACATGCATCTTCCCCAGGATAATTCAGAAAAGTTAACCAAAATATGTTACGTGCACTTGTGTCGTTGTAACACATAAACTACTGCATTAACCTAACTATCATATCCAGTAAAAAATCACTCATGATTATTAACAGTAAAATAGAACAAACGAATGCAGTAAAATGAACCGCAATAAGAAATACAATAAAAATAAAATAAAGTGTATAAATTTAATAAATGCCATTATTGACCTCCTCACTTCACCTCCCACTGTGATCTTTATTGTTTCTTTATTACATCTCCGCCTTATTATCATCAGCCGCCGCTTCCTACTTCTCATCGTAATTTTCCTTCCTCCTATTTCTACACATCTGCTTTCTTTTACGGTCTTTATCTCTCTCTTTTTCCCCTTTACTCCCCTCTCTCTTTCAACCTATTTCTCTTCCCTCCCTCATACTCATACTCTTCCCTCATACTCATCCCTCATACTCATACTCTTCCCTCATACTCATCCCTCATACTCATACTCTTCCCTCATACTCATCCCTCATACTCATACTCTTCCCTCATACTCATACTCTTCCCTCATACTCTTCCCTCATTCTCATACTCTTCCATCATTCTCATACTCTTCCCTCATACTCGTACTCTTCCCTCATACTCATCCCTCATACTCATACTCTTCCCTCATACTCATACTCTTCCCTCATACTCATACTCTTCCCTCATTCTCATACTCTTCCCTCATTCTCATACTCTTCCCTCATACTCATACTCTTCCCTCATACTCATACTCTTCCCTCATACTCATCCCTCATACTCATACTCTTCCCTCATTCTCATACTCATTTCTCATACTCATACTATTCCCTCATACTCATACTCTTCCCTCATACTCATACTCTTCCCTCATTCTCATACTCTTCCCTCATTCTCATACTCTTCCCTCATTCTCATACTCTTCCCTCATTCTCATACTCCTCCCTCATTCTCATACTCCTCCCTCATTCTCATACTCCTCCCTCATTCTCATACTCCTCCCTCATTCTCATACTCCTCCCTCATTCTCATACTCCTCCCTCATTCTCATACTCATCCCTCATACTCATACTCTTCCCTCATACTCATCCCTCATACTCATACTCTCCCCTCATACTCCTTCATTCTCATACTATTTTTCGTCTTCCACTTCTGTTATCTTCTCACCTCCTCTTCCTTCCCCTCCCCCACCCACCCACACCCACCCCATCCATGGTGCCCTGCCAGACGGTCTCATAACCCCTCCCCCGCCACGGGTCGCCGCGCCGGGTGACGGCCCGTCTCCTGCCCAGGGTCATGGGTCAGGGGTTAGCAACAGCCGCGTGGGGTCACGGCCCGTCTCCTGCGCAGGGTCAGGGGTTAGTAACAGCAGCGTGGGATCACGGCCCGTCTCCTACCCTGGGTCAAAAGTGATAGGTCAACATCAGTTGCACGAGGTCATGGCTCATCTCCTACCCAGGGTCAAAGGTCATGTTGTAAAGAATATTTGTTTCACAAATACTTCAGGTGCACCCTCCCTGTGCACCTCCCTGTGCTCTAATTTAAGCTGAAACTCCCCTAGCTGCTGAACCTTCAATGGAATATTCAAGGATATCCTCATTACCCTACTGAAGTCTTCCTGCTCAGTCTAACACTACTGAAGTTGCAGCTCAGTCTAACACTACTGAAGTTGCAGCTCAGTCTAACACTACTGAAGCTCCAGCTCAGTCTAACACTACTGAAGTTGCAGCTCAGTCTAACACTACTGAAGCTCCAGCTCAGTCTAACACTACTGAAGCTCCAGCTCAGGCTGAACAGACTTCAATAGTGTGTTTGAGCTCCATCTTGCCTGATAGACCCTGACGGGGAGACATAATGAGCTATTATTCCATCTGTGTAACAGTCATATATAATAGGGGTAGCAGCACACTACATATATATCTATTTTTACTAAATTAAAAAAAGTGCTGACACAGATGATTTTAAATAATTGAAAAAGGTCGCACCTTAGAACATCACAAGGAATGCCATTAATTAATAACTGTTCCTCTTCCTTCTCATGCCTTTTTATTGTTTCCTACTCTTCTCTTTTATTGCCTTCTCTTCCCCTTCCCAGGCCTGCTGCAGTGTTCCTTCTTTCTTATGTTCTTATGTTCTTATAACCTGCTAGCAGGTATCTCGCTACCCACGTCAGGTTCCAGCAGGGAAATACCTAAATTTAGAAATAGAGTTAGAAATTATGTTTGCACATTAGTAGAGAAGAGAGGTGTTGAGGTCGAGAACATTACAGTTAACATTTGTAGATCTTAAGAACATATAATAACTGTTAAAAATTAAAATAATAATGATAATGAAAATAATAATGAAAATTATAATAATGAAAAAATAATAATTAAAAATAATGAAAACAATTAAAAATAATGAAAATAATTAAAAATAATGAAAATAATTAAAAATAATGAAAATAATTAAAAATAATGAAAATAATTAAATATAATGAAAATAATTAAAAATAATGAAAATAATTAAAAATAATGAAAATAATTAAAAATAATTAAAATAATTGAAAATAATAATTAAAAAATATGAAATTATTATTATTATTATTATTATTGACAACAGGTGTCAATTGAAGATACTTGGTATTAGGACAATAACTCAGTGGAACACATTCTTATGAGATGGAAAAAAATTTCAAAAGCGTACTGTTCTCCATATTATATCGAAGTCTTAGGGGAAGTCTTACCTTGCTGAAGTGTTACGTTCAGTGCCAGTGCCATGACCATGTGGGCGCAACGTGTGTGTGGTTGTATCATGTATATGTGTGGGGGTGTCGTCATGGTGGTGTGTGTGGGAGGGGGTAATGTGGGTGTGTGGTTGCACTCATGTTTCTGTGGGAATTAGTATGTTTTTGTTTTCCTGCCACATGTAGACTTCGATTAAGTAAAGCTGTGGGAAAGACTTTTAACCGATGGTGTAGGATGAACCTCAAGATTGCGTATAAGTAATAGCAATGAACTGCTTTGTTGACACCCAGTCCTCCTGGCAACGTTATGACGGAATGCTTCTCCGATGATATGAAATGTGGTCATTATTTTGCGAAAATTACGAATGCTTTTCGAATAAGGCAAAAAAAAAAAAAATCATAAAAGCATTTGCCAAGGCTCATACATAAAGTTCAAGGAGCAATAAAAACGAAACATTGTGTTTTGATGGGCTAGCCAAGCTGGTCAGGAAAAATAATTTCGCTCCATATTCGTGATGAAGGAGGATTGGCCTCAGTGTGTGGGGTGGCAGAGGCCAGGCCTGGAGTGCTCTTCTTGCCGAGGTCAAGTAGTGACTACTCGAGACCATCTCGACGCCTCGTGAGACAAAGTCCAGAGTAAGGGCAGACAACCCTACAAAATTCTCAATTAACTTTCTCATTTTTTTTTGAAGTTGGTGGAGGGGAATTGCGTGCAGGGTCGTCGCTGGTTTCTCTAAGAAAGTAAAATACATGAAGATTGAGTCAGTAGCTAAGAAGACGCAAACACTATTGTTGATAAACACCCATTCAGGCGGACCATTGAATCCAGCACTAGTAAGCTAGTGGTAGCTGTGGCCCACCAAAGAACCAACGGCTACTCTACCTATACGTATATATTTGGAAACCACTAAGGTGTCGTCTATAACACGAAGCTTCTTGTCAGGGGAGTTTTCCTCATGTATAAAAACATTAAAACCCATTGTAACTACAGTAATGTTTTTTTTATTTTTGCTCTACAGCTCCACTTATACATCACAAAATAAAATATTTTTGATAGTCAGCTGTGAGAGCAAGCTTAGTGTTGACAAATGCCATACATATCTTAATTAAGCCATGCTTTGTGTGTGAGATTGACCATATTGAGAGATGGTTTTTACAGATTAACAGTAACTCCAGCTCCATTGGAGGGAAGCCCTTGAAGCTGCCGTGACTGCTGAGCCCTTAGCGGAACACTTTACGATATCCTCATCGTCTTCCTGAAGTCTCACAGCTGAGGCTGACAAATGTCAACATTGAGGTAAGACATTTATCCTATATGATGGAATATAAGAAGTTTAACTTTTGTTCCCACCGCTGTTGTCTCCAGTTTTGTTTAAAACAAAAAACTTCTGTTACACTGCGATAACTGGAAATTCTTGAAGTCTCTGTTGTTGATCTCTTGTAAGAGAACAGTCGGGTCTTGTATCGCCACTGACGTCTGATAGACAGAGCAATAAGCAAGCTCGGACAGTTTTTCCAAATCCTAAACCATTAATCTGTTTGACAGTGGACGGACTTAAGGAACAACACGTCTATGCAGACAAGACCTCAGTACCTTCCCCAACTAGAATCATCCTCCGAAGACCTAGAACCCAAGAATACCTTTACAGTCTTCAGCACTCATCCTTTCAGGTCACAGGATACAATCACATCACTCATCCCCCCACAACCAAAAGAAAACCCACTCGGTCCCAAGATTCATTCTTATAGGTTAGAAAGTCCGGAGAATTCCTTCACGCTCATCCTGCCATGTCCCAGGACCAAAACACTCACACACACACACACACACACACACACACACACACACACACACACACACACACACACACACACAAACAAACACAGCATATTCATCCTCTAAGATCCCAGAACCAAAGAAACACCCATGAAATCTCCAAACTGCTCATCCAAGATCTCAAGACGAAAGGAACACTTACTCAGTCCCTAGCACTCATCCACGTCTATACCAGAACCAAAAGAACCCCCAAACAGTTCTCAGCTCTCATCCTCCCAAGTCCAGGACTTGGAGAGAAAAGAAAGTCCACAGATTTCCCATCAGAACTTCTTCCTCGCTCTTAAACACTCATGTTTCTCAGAAACTTATTAATCTGGGTAGAAAAATATAAATGACTGAAGGAGCTCTAGCATGACAGCCAGTCGAGGATTTTAGTTTTCTTCCAGTTCTAGCAGGGTGGGATGTATGGCAGGGTCTTCGTCTTACTCGTCTTACTCTGTGGCGGGTGGCAGGGTCATACTAGCCAGTGTGGTGGGTGGCAGGGCAACACACTAGCCAGTGTGGTGGGTGGCAGGGCCACTCACTAGCCCGTGTGATGGGGGGCAGGGCCACACACTAGCCCGTGTGATGGGTGGCAGGGACACTCATTAGCCAATGTGATGGGGTCACACACTAGCCAGTGTGGTGGGTGGCAGAGCCACACTAGCCAGTGTGTTGGGTGGCACGGCCACACTAGCCAGTGTCTTGGGTGGCAGGGCCACACTCTAGCCTTCGTGACCGTAGACAATAATAATAATCTTTATTTCTACAAGTTCTTGTACAAGGTATACAAGCCTAGCTGACATCAATGACATACTACTATAAAGAAAGCCCCCTCGTTATGCCGAGCATTTCGGGTAAATTATATCATGTCCCAGGATGCGACCCATACTAGTCGAACATTAGACAGTAGGTGTCTTAAGGAATAAGTATCTCATCTGTAATGTGCAATCTTATTTAAGCTAACATTTCGTTTAAATCAACATAAAAAAAATATTTCTACATTGACAGGATAAAAAAAATAATAAAAAATATTGGTACAAAAGTATTTTAAGACAAAGTTAAAAAATATATTGATTATTGGAGATGTTCAGTGGGACATATTACAACATTGTGATCAGTGACTATAAATATTTTAAAATTATATTATTTATCCGCAGCTTTGAAACAGAAATGCGTTACAAAGATAATTTGCCAAAGAATACAAGAATGTTATGTCTTGAAGGGATAATGAGTGCAAGAATGTTGTGAGTCTTGAAGGGATAATGAGTGAAGGATTGTTGCGAGTCTTTTAGGAATAATGAGTGCAAGAATGTTGTGAGTCTTTTAGGGATAATGAGTAAAGGAATGTTGCGAGTCTTTTAGGGATAATGAGTGCAAGAATGTTGCGAGTCTTTTAGGGATAATGAGTGCAAGAATGTTGCGAGTCTTTTAGGGATAATGAGTGCAAGAATGTTGCGAGTCTTTTAGGGATAATGAGTGCAAGAATGTTGCGAGTCTTTTAGGGATAATGAGTGAAGAAATGTTGCGAGTCTTTTAGGGATAATGAGTGCAAGAATGTTGCGAGTCTTTTAGGGATAATGAGTGCAAGAATGTTGCGAGTCTTTTAGGGATAATGAGTGAAGGAATGTTGCGAGTCTTTTAGGGATAATGAGTGAAGGAATGTTGCGAGTCTTTTAGGGATAATGAGTGAAGGAATGTTGCGAGTCTTTTAGGGATAATGAGTGAAGGAATGTTGCGAGTCTTTTAGGGATAATGAGTGAAGGAATGTTGCGAGTCTTTTAGGGATAATGAGTGCAAGAATGTTGCGAGTCTTGAAGCAAGTCTTGTCCACAAAATATCACACACCATTTCATCATCGCTTGTGTAATCTACCGTGTTTATATTCCTTGAATACCACTTTACCCAGGACCATTGTTATCGTCGACACCTACATCATGTTAGTCAACAGCATTGTTAACTCCTTCATTTTCATCACTTCAAACTCGTCTCCTACTTCATACTCGTCACCTGCTTCATACTCGTCACCTGCTTCATACTCGTCACCTGCTTCATACTCGTCACCTGCTTCCTACTCGTCACCTGCTTCATGCCTGGGCGAGTGCGGGCACCTCAGTACACACCTCAACAAACAGGTCACGCGTTCAGTGTTCAAACAATTTTACACTGACTTTGTTCAGGACTGCTGAGATGGAAGACGTACGTACGTAGGTACGGTACGTACGTACGTGCTTGTGTGAGGCGGGGAAGGGAAAGCGTGCATGCATGCGTGTACTCGCCCAGTTGTGGTTGCGAGAGTCGAGTCTTGTTAGAGTCAGGGATCCTGCAGACTCAACCACGGCAGCAATAAAACTGACTACTATGTTAAGGAAACATATTAGGAACAGGTTAATATTTTTTTTGGGGGGGATGTCAGATCCTCTTAAACTATCAAACACATCTATAAGGATTGGTAGACATGACGTTTCATTTTTGAATCTATACTGGTGTTCAGTAGTGCAGGCAGTAATTTCTTGATGTTTAAGAAATCTCTCTTCCATATAACATTTTATAGGAATCTGCACAATTACACTTGTTAGGAACACTGGTCTGTGTATACCTGTGTGATAGTGTACCTAATTCACATACATTAGTATATGAATTAGGTATACCAAGTAGTATATTATAATTGTAAGGGGTATTATTTAGATAGCCTGTAAGGCAATACCTCCTTCCATCTCTCCTCTTCCTTATTCTCCAACTCCTCCATGTCTTTCTTTTCCAATTCCCTTTTTCCTCCACTAAAATCCCCCTCCTTCCTCTCTCCCAAGTCAGGCTTCTCTCACTTCCACACCTTCTCCCACCTCTTCGCCTTCCCTAGCGTGTCAAAGGTTAAGCCTCTCCTTGACCTGACACTCTGACCTCTGATCCCCCAACACCCCATCTCCAACACACCCCTTCGCGCACACACTCACACACTCACGCACACACACACACACACTCACTATTCAAAGCATCAAGCGCACTTACCTCCACTGTGAGTGTGTTTTCATGAAATGTTGCCAACGGCAGCATTGTCTGAGCGCTGTTGAGACGCACTGGAACAACGCAGACGAGAGAGGACCCATGGCAACGAGTCGCTAATAACTTTATTAAGCTGAGGTTGGCTTGGTTTGGCTTGGTGTCGATTATAATGGGTTTGAGCGTAATTAGTTTAATTTTATTTAGATCTGATTAGACTCGGTTTAAAGTGTTTGGGTTAGTGTAATTTAACTTGAGATCTTCTTGCTTACTTTCCATTTTTCAATAAATCATCAGACAACTGTCACTCTTAATACATTATTATGGGTTGCAATCATTAATATTACCAATTCATTTTAGTACCTATTAATACAGAAAAAAAAGAAACAGATAAATTTAGAGGGATACGGTTGAGAAGACTGGAAGGTAAGGGAGGTATAACAGGGACTCCTGACAATGATGGAAAGAGAAAACCACATAAGGATAAGCTTTTGCTGTAGACAATGTTTCTCTGGGATATTATATTTTTCATCACAGCTGGAGAGAGGCAGGAGGAGGAGGAGGAGGAGGAGGAGGAGGAAGAGGAGGAGGAGGAGGAGGAGGAGGAAGAGGAGGAGGAGGAGGAGGAGGAGGAGGAGGAGGAGGAGGAAGAGGAGGAGGATTTGGCTGGGTAAGGGGAATTGAGGACGAGTGTAGAGGATGAAGTAGGAAATAGCTGGGCCTTGGTGTGAGTGGTAGTAGTTTCACGAGAGGTAAAGCGATGATAAATTAGACACATGTGCAACACCTGGGAATCTTTCTTTAGAAAGAGAGCGTTTATTTTCGAGTCAATAGAGAGGTTATTAACGGGAGACAGTACAAGGTGAGTGATGCTACACTCTTTGATGCTGAAACTGGATCACAGTAGCCTTTACAGTAGGCATTTTCTGCCTCCGATGGTTTAGCCACAAATGAGGAAAAACATTCTTTGAAATGAGTATTTAACAACAGCTTTTACAAAACAACTATGACAGAGCCAAACTAGTTTATGGTGTGCAACGAAGTGGTGCGATTCTTCCAGATCCTCAGCATCAAAGTGAATCCTCTTTCTCCCTCCAACACTAAAGTCACTTCAAACTTTCACTTTACTTTCACTTTTTCTCTGCTGCTATAGATCAATCACTCAGACTCAGGTTTTGGTATTCCCCTCATTAGAATTCACAAAGCTCATGCCATGTAAATATCATGCGTGGAGTTTTTCCTCCTTTACATTAGATTGTAACGCATTCCAGTGTTGTTTAACTGGAAGCCAGGAAGAGTTTTACCGTCGCATGTCTTGCAGTAGATTCCACTAACACTGCACCACTGCTACTTCACTTAAGTAGCAGGTCGCTACTGAGACTCGACTGCTTCCTGGTGAACCCCCTCCCTCTCTTTGCTTTCAGTGAACCAGTCTCGAATTATTCTTTAACTTACTATTCAATACCACGTTATTTTATTTTATAAAACAATTGGTTATGATGTACCTGCATATATTCTACAGCTGCGGGGGGATTTTTGAATCCCGAGTACCTTTTTTTTATATATTCTTTAGGCAAGATCTTAGTGGTATCCGTGTTGAGCGTCAGTTATTATGTCGTAATCTTCCAGATTTTTTTCAGTTATGTCTTCAAGAATTATATCCATAACTTTACGCAACAGTGATGTCCAGATAACATGAGAGTAGTTTCGAGCACATTTCTAGTTCCTTTTCCTAAATATTGGTCTAATATTTGCTAGTCTACAACCATTTTTAGACTCTTTTAATAAACACGCTATTTCGGAGGGTTCGATTATTTTATTTTTCCGATGGACAGGTCATCAGAAAAATAAAATAATCTAGCAGGCTCAAATTTAGCGTCTCTACATATTTTAATGTGTCATGATTGCTTAATTAGTATTTATTGTGTCAATTTTAGACACCTCAAAGGATTTTTTTTTTTAGTCCCTGGAAAGTTTTCAAAGCACTCATGGGCAACCAAAAATATTTGAAAGCTGCATCAAGAAGACGACATTTCTTGCAGCTCTTCTTGAGACATCATCCATCAATGTCTCTGCAGTATCTTTTTATATTTTTTCTTGCTCTCTGGGACATTTAAAGAATTTATTCCGATGAGGAAGAGGGGGGAACCGGGAAAACAAAGAGGAAAAGGAAGAAGGTATGGAGGAAGATGAGGATAGGGATGAAGAGGAAGGGGAAGAAAATGAGGTAGAAGAGGAGGAGATAGAGGAAGAAGAGCAAAAAATGGAAATTAGGTCGATAAAGAAGGCATATGCGGAACAAAAAATAAAAAGGGAAAAGTGTTGAAAGAGAAAAATGTTAAGATAAAATTAGATAAATTAAGAAGTATGGCAGGGAGCAGGAAGGATGTCTTGAGATAGCCACTACATCTCTTGCTTTCTCTGTCTGTGTCTCCTGGTGTCTCTATTTGTTGTCTGTCTCTATGTGTGTCACTGTGTGAATATTTATAGTGAATGTCGTGTGTCAAGACCTGCTTGAGTCAGCATGAAGTCATCCTGGTTAATGATGTAACAGGCAAGATGTCTTGTTTGCGTGCGTGCGTGTGTGTGTATGTGTATGTGTGTGTGTGTGTGTGTGTGTATGTGTGTGTATACTCAGAGTTGTATTCACAAGAGTCGAGAATACAACTTCTCCTAGAGCCTAGACTACCTTGATCGGCACCTCTGATTTCTGGCCTCTTGGTTCTTATTATATATACTCCTGAAGTTGTGTATTGAGTTAACTTCCACCACTGCCTCACCAAAGTCATTCCACTATTCAACCATCTTGAGACAAAAGAAATACTTCCTTATATCTCAACTACTCCTCTGTTTCTTCAGCTTCCACCTGTGTTCCCTTGATCCTGGTCCTCTGTGTCGTAATCATGTCTGCCCTTGTCCTCCCTTCCAGCAAGGTCAGGTTCATTTCCTTCGGCTTCTCATCATTTGCATACCTCTCAGTTCTAGTACTAGTCTGGTGGCACATCTGTCTCCTTTTCGAGCCCCATGTGCGTTATCAGGTGTGGGATCCATGCTGGGAGCCAGACTCATTGATTGGCCTATGTTTATATAAGTTTGTGAAGGATTCTCTAGTCAAGTTGCTGAAGGATTCTCTAGTCATGTTTGGTGAAGGATTCTCTAGTCATGTTTGGTGAAGGATTCTCTAGTCAAGTTGCTGAAGGATTCTCTAGTCATGTTTGGTGAAGGATTCTCTAGTCATGTTTGGTGAAGGATTCTCTAGTCAAGTTGCTGAAAGGATTCTCTAGTCAAGTTGCTGAAGGATTCTCTAGTCAGGGAAGTTGCTTGAAGGATTCTCTAGTCATGTTTGGTGAAGGATTCTCTAGTCAAGTTGCTGAAGGATTCTCTAGTCATGTTTGGTGAAGGATTCTCTAGTCAGGGAGGTTGCTTGGGAAGGATTCTCTAGTCATGTTTGGTGAAGGATTCTCTAGTCATGTTTGGTTAAGGATTCTCTAGTCATGTTTGGTGAAGGATTCTCTAGTCAAGTTGCTGAAGGATTCTCTAGTCATGTTTGGTGAAGGATTCTCTAGTCATGTTTGGTGAAGGATTCTCTAGTCATGTTTGGTGAAGGATTCTCTAGTCAAGTTGCTGAAGGATTCTCTAGTCAAGTTGCTGAAGGATTCTCTAGTCAAGTTGCTGAAGGATTCTCTAGTCATGTTTGGTGAAGGATTCTCTAGTCAAGTTGCTGAAGGATTCTCTAGTCATGTTTGGTGAAGGATTCTCTAGTCATGTTTGGTGAAGGATTCTCTAGTCATGTTTGGTGAAGGATTCTCTAGTCATGTTTGGTGAAGGATTCTCTAGTCAAGTTGCTGAAGGATTCTCTAGTCATGTTTGGTGAAGGATTCTCTAGTCATGTTTGGTGAAGGATTCTCTAGTCAAGTTGCTGAAGGATTCTCTAGTCATGTTTGGTGAAGGATTCTCTAGTCATGTTTGGTGAAGGATTCTCTAGTCAAGTTGCTGAAGGATTCTCTAGTCATGTTTGGTGAAGGATTCTCTAGTCATGTTTGGTGAAGGATTCACTAGTCATGTTTGGTGAAGGATTCTCTAGTCAAGTTGCTGAAGGATTCTCTAGTCATGTTTGGTGAAGGATTCTCTAGTCAAGTTGCTGAAGGATTCTCTAGTCAAGTTGCTGAAGGATTCTCTAGTCATGTTTGGTGAAGGATTCTCTAGTCATGTTTGGTGAAGGATTCTCTAGTCATGTTTGGTGAAGGATTCTCTAGTCAAGTTTGGTGAAGGATTCTCTAGTCAAGTTTGGTGAAGGATTCTCTAGTCAAGTTTGGTGAAGGATTCTCTAGTCAAGTTGCTGAAGGATTCTTTAGTCAAGTTGCTGAATGCTATTCTCAACTTTGCTAAACTTGCATATACAGTTAACGTTATATGATTTATATTAATTTCTGGAGATATATTAATGTTATATTAACCCGCAGAACCTTTTCATTCTCTAACTTTGTCCTAACTTTGTCCAATTCGCTTGACTTTGCATTTGTTTGGATTGAATTCGAGGAGCTACTTGATTGACCACATCTGTAGTATTTTGAGGTCTTCTTGAAGTTTATCACTGTCCTCTCCATTAATTTAACATCAGCAACACACAGGACTCGATTCTCTCTGGCAGGTCATTCACGTACAGGAACAGTAGCGATCGTTTCACTGGACCTTGGCGATCCCCACTCGTTACTCACTCCTCTTTTGATGTCCTATCCGTTACTGTTACTCTCTGCCGTGTGTGTCCCCTTGAGTGCCGCGCCACGCGCGAGTGCGTGCGTGCGCGCGTGTGTGTGTGTTAATTCCAGGGTAAAGAATTAGCTACCTAATTATTCCTGGCATAGCTAATTACTGTTCACTCAGCAAATACCAATCAAATACCACTTAGTTTACCAATGTAAGTAGAATATATCTTAGGGGATAATAAAAAAATGTATTAAAAGGAAATATCAACTGCGATAAAATAAATCTTATGAAACATGCTGGAATATATCTTAAAATGGTACAGACCCAAAGCAATGTTCAAAAAGGATCATCTCTGTGGCAAATGAAGTATGTTCAATGCACATTTTCCTAAGGACAAAGAAGAGAAGATGTAAACTAGAAAAAGAGAGCTGCTCCCTTTACAGGTGAAGACAAAGAATCACAGAGCTTCTCAAAGGGGCTAGACTATCTGAAATGCAGAAGGAAACACTGATTAGAAAAATAGAAAATATTGAACTTAAATTAATCTCACAGGATCAAGGAGAGACAGGAGCTAAAAGCCATAAATGAAAATGAAAGAAATCTCAAATATTTTTTCAAATGCCAAAAAACAAGATAAAAATACAAACCATATCAGGCCCTTGCTTAAACAAGATGGAACTTACATTGATGACAGATAAGAAATGAGGGAGATACTGAAGTCTCAGTATAACTCTGCATTTATTGAGTTGTTAAACAGACTCAAGATTGACAATTTAAATTATTTTCTTATGAATGAGATCCAACATTTTATCAGCATCTCCAAAATTTCTGACATAACTTTAACTCCAATGGACTTTGAAAAAAAAACATTGACAACATGCCCATACACTCTACCTTAGGCCCAGACTCATGGAACTCTGTGCTCACCAAGAACTGCAAGAAACCCCTATCGCGTACGCTATGTATGCTATGGAGAGGGAGCCTTGACACGGGGTCAACTCACAATCGCTAAAAACAACAAATATTGCTCCACTCCACAAAGGTAGCAGTAAAGCAGTAGACTGATAGATTCAATGTCCTACATCATAAAAATCTTTGAAAGGGTTCTAAGAAGGAAGATCGTCAACCACTTGGATTCTCAACAATTGCACATCTAGTGCAGCATGGGTTCAGAGCAGGTTGCTCCTGCGTCTCAGGTACTGGACCACTACCCTCAAGGGAGGTTCCTAGACTCTTGTGAGGGGCTCTTAATCTAGGGAATTGGATCTGTGCTCCAGTTCCCTGAATTAAGCCTGAATACCTTCCATCCCTCCCACAGGAGCTGTATAATCCTACTGGTTTAGCGCTCCCCCATGATTATATAATAACACTGGACCACTATGACATGGTCTTTGATGCACTGGAGGACACACAGAATGGAGATGTAGTATACACAGACTTTGCAAAAGCCTTTGACAAGTGCTCTAATGATGTTATAATGCACAATAACTGGAAAAGTTGGCAGATAGATCTTTAACTTTCTATCCAAGTGAACACAAAGAGTAATAGTAAACAGAGTTAAGGCAGAGGCTACCATAGTAAAAAGCTCTGTTCCACAAGGTAGAGTACTTGCCCCCATCGCTTTCGTCATCCTTACATCCGACATAGACAGAGATGTAAACCATAGCACAGTGTCTACTTTGTAGACAATACTAGAATTTGCATGAGTGTCGTATATTGAAGACACTGTAAATCTTCAAGCGGATATAACCAAGTCTTCCAATGGGACGCAGAAAATATGATGTTCAATGAGGACAAATTTCAGATGTTCGGTTATGGAAAACTTGAGGAATTAAATGATAGAAAGTTTTATGAGAATGTGGTATAAGATCAGTAGAGCGAAAAACTAATGTGTAGAGGATCTCACCTTCAAAGACCACAACAGTGTCATTATCACAACTGCTAGGAAAATGATAGGATGGATAATGATGATCCTCTTCAAGTCACCTGTTCTATCTAGGCTGGAATATTGCTGTACACTAACAGGCCATGCAAGGCATGCGAAATTGCAGATCTGGAGAATGAACAGAGAACCTTCACTACAATTATAAGTTCAGTAAAGTACCTGAATGATTGGAAACGTTTGAAGTCCCTTGACCTGTACTTCCGGGAGCGCAGGCGAGAAAGGTACATCATAATTTACACCTGGAAACTCTTAAAGGACTGGTCCAAATCTAGACACAGAAATACCTCCTTATTAAAGCAAAAGACTCGACAGACAGTACAATGTAACCCCCCCACCATCCCCAATGAAAAGCAAGGGTGCCGTAAGTACACTGACAGAAAAAAAGCGATCAGTGTTACAGACTCAAGGCTATTCATCTGTTTCCCATTCATAAGTAGAATTACCAATAGACACCTGGCTGTCTTCAAGAGGGAACAGAATAGATACCTAAAGTCAGTGCCTGACCAGTCTGGCTGGGATGTGGTTCGTACTACGGATTGTGTGTGACCAGCAGTAACAGCTTGGTTGATCAGGCCCTGATTCACCATGAGACCTAGTCAAGGACCGGTCCGGATAGGGCAGGGGTGAAGGACCCCCATGAGGAAAGGGGATCATGGACCCAGGGAAAGGGGGCGTCGTAGTCTGGGATATGGAGTGTCGTAGTCTGGGGTAGGGAGTGTCGTAGTCTGGGGAGAGGGTGAAGTACCCCAGGATAAGAGGGTTACAAAGCTGGCCAAGACACTCTGAGCTATGATAAACACGCCTGACAGAGCCCTTGAGTGTACTGGAGTTTAACATGGTATCAGCAGGCTATTGTCTCTCCCTTTCCTCATTAGCATGTCTATTCAGCCACTAATTCTCTATGCATAATGCACACGCAACAATGTGTAGCCAGGCAAGCACTGCATAGTAAGGGGAATAACGTGGATACAAAAAAGAGAGAGAAAAATAAAAGACAGAGTGGGGAAGAGAGAAACGAGAGGCCAGAGTATAGAGGTGGAGGTCACGGGGATGAGGTCAGAGGTCAGGGTTGGGGGAAGATGGGTGGGGTCAGACAGGTCGAGGGGAAGGGGTGGGGGGAGGGGGTGCTGGAGATCACGGTCGGAGGCGGGGAGGTTGGGGTGGTCATCAGCTACAGCTGTAAATCTCCATTCAACGAGCTATTGACCTGCTGCAAGGTTGCAACGCCTATCTCATTTACATACAGGCTTGCATTATTATTTATTTTCGTTTTTTACTTCAATGTTTATGACGGTGATAAAAAAATGTTGGGTTGGTTATCTTTACACATCATATTTCCTACAAGAATATTTTGCTCTGAGACGTTGGTGAAGGGCTCTTGATCCAAGGAACTGAAGCTACATTCCTATTCCATGACATCCTCGGCGGTTTTATCTCAGATATCTGCAATATTAACCCCCGTACGAGTCTAAAATTATACATCATTCCGGCACTGTAATGTCTTGAAATAAATCCAACACGAAGATACTACACACAAAATTATTTATAATTTTTTATTATGCTCAAAAAAGGTCTTAGGATTTTTTCGATTTAGCTCCTGAACTGACAGCTAAAAACGTAAACAAAATATCAATTTTGCCTAACCACAGAGCTGAGTCGTGAATGATACTCTCCAGGTCTTTCTTAACACCCTCCCAGGGTGATACCTCTGGGTATGACCCTCCCAGGGTGAGACCTCTGGGCATGACCCTCCCAGGGTGAGACCTCTGGGTATGACCCTCCCAGGGTGAGACCTCTGGGCATGACCCTCCCAGGGTAAGACCTCTGGGCATGACCCTCCCAGGGTGAGACCTCTGGGCATGACCCTCCCAGGGCGAGACCTTCTCTGGGTATGACCCTCCCAGGGTGAGACCTCTGGGTATGACCCTCCCAGGGTGAGACCTCTGGGCATGACCCTCCCAGGGTGAGACCTCTGGGCATGACCCTCCCAGGGTGAGACCTCTGGGTATGACCCTCCCAGGGTGAGACCTCTGGGCATGACCCTCCCAGGGTGAGACCTCTGGGCATGACCCTCCCAGGGCGAGACCTCCTCTGGGTATGACCCTCCTAGGGCGAGATCTTCTATGGGTATGACCCTCCCAGGGCAAGACCTGTGGGTTAGACCTTCGCTGCTGAGTATGACTTCCCCTGAGTATAATCCTTCTTGAACTTGCAAAGACCTCTGAGCAAGATCTTCTCTTGATATGATGCTGTCAGTGCATGATCCACCAAGTGTAAAAGCCCGTACATTTTTCAACGCATACTGAACTTGTCACCTTTGTTCACTTGTCTTCTGGTATGATTCTAACCTGTCACTACAACCCTCCCCTCCCCTGACCTTTTTTTTTTCTTTTTGCCATGCAAATAAGTTAGAAACTCCAGTGCTGCTGTAGGTCATATCCTTGGAAAAAAAATGTCACGAACACACGCGCGCACAAACAAAAAAATAAAACAGCCAGGAGCTGTGACTCGACCCCTGCAGTCATATATAGATCAGTACACACACAATTAATATAAAAATACGACTATTTATTTTATACCAATAAGAACGTGCATCCTTTACGATGCAGGTTTCTTAACAAAGTTTTCAAGACCTTTATTCCTATGTTAGAATTCCCTTTAACTGAATGAAATTTTCTATTGCTGACATAAATTGCAGAACTTTGGGAATGTTGCGTTTAGTGAAGAGTTTCATCAACTTCTACATAAACCATCATTGATGACTTACAAACCCGACAGGTTGATGAATTAGGCACATATGAATGGCTCGGGTATCTTCAGAGCCACAGAATAAAGATACTCACGTGTTGAACATACATCTTCATCTACACAGAGAAACACTGTCCCAGTATAAGAGGTTTGTGTAAGATATGTCTGTCCCAAAAAAATTCTAAACAACAAACTGGCGGACTCAGTTGAGATGCCTGGCGGACTAAATGTTGAGATGCCTCAGTATTTTCAGACCTGAAGCCTCCCTGCTGGTACCTGTGGTGACATCACTTCACAGTGCTGGTACCTGTGGTGACATCACTCCACACTGCTGGTACCTGTGGTGACATCACTCCACACTGCTGGTACCTGTGGTGACATCACTCCACACTGCTGGTACCTGTGGTGACATCACTCCACACTGCTGGTACCTGTGGTGACATCACTCCACACTGCTGGTACCTGTGGTGACATCCCTCCACACTGCTGGTACCTGAGGCAGCATCCTTAATCCACACTTTTCGTACCTGAATCAATATCCTCACTCCTCACTGGTCGTACTTCATTCCTGGGTAAAAGGCAGTAAGATGTGTGCTCAACCGCACCACTATTGCAACATTATAATGACAGTGACTGCGGTATTTCCTGCTTGCCAGTGTCCATTTTCCGCATTAAATTAAGCTCAGTATCATAGTTTTCAAGTAACAAATTGGAACACAGAAAAGAGAAGCGCTGAAGTATGTTTACTGGCCCGTGACTGACAGCCCCTCGTCACACTCGACCATTTCCTAGCTTATACATGTCTAACTTTATTTTTAAGCTTCATATCAAGAAGTATAAATAATAGAAGTCCTCAGGTTGTTCTACAACTCTATATATCTTTGGTTAGGCCTCATTTAGATTATGCTGCACAGTTCTGGTCACCGTATTACAGAATGGATATAAATGCACTGGAAAACGTACAAAGGAGGATGACAAAGTTGATCCCATGTATCAGAAATCTTCCCTATGAGGATAGACTGAGGGCCCTGAATCTGCACTCTCTAGAAAGGCGTAGAATTAGGGGGGGATATGATTGAGGTGTATAAATGGAAAACAGGAATAAATAAAGGGGATGTAAATAGCGTGCTGAAAATATCCAGCCAAGACAGGACTCGCAGCAATGGTTTCAAGTTGGAAAAGTTCAGATTCAGGAAGGATATAGGAAAGCACTGGTTTGGTAATAGAGTTGTGGATGAGTGGAACAAACTCCCGAGTACCGTCATAGATGCTAAGACGTTGTGTAGTTTTAAAAATAGGTTAGATAAATACATGGGTGGGTGTGGATGGGTGTGGATGGGTGTGAATTTGGACCTGACTAGCTTGTATTACCAGGTCAGTAGCTGTACTAATTCCTTAAGTGGAAGTGACCTGACCAGGTGGTCGGCTGACCAGGTGGTCAACTAGACAATTATATGAGTGGGTGCGGTTGGGTGTGAGTTGGTCCTGACTAGCCTGTGCTAGGTCAGATGCAGTGTTCCCTCCTTAAGTGAATGTAACCTGACCTGGCTGGGTCGGGGCTTAAGCCGTTGGAGATTTGGACCTGCCTCGCATGGGCCAGTAGGCCTGCTGCAGTGTTCCTTCTTTCTTATGTTCTTTCTTATGTTCTTCTTATGTCAGGGAACTTCAGGAGGATTTAGACAAACTCAATTCCTGGTCAGAAAAATGGCAGATGCAGTTCAATGTAGATAAATGCAAAGTTCTAAAGCTCGGGAATGTTCATAACCCTAGCACCTACCAGCTTAATAATGTTGAACTCAGCCGTACAGAATGCGAAAAGGATTTGGGGGTTATGGTAAGCAGCAACCTTAAACCAAGTCAGCAATGCCTAAGCGTAAGAAATAAAGCAAATAGATTACTGGGATTTATATCAAGAAGTGTAAGCAACAGAAGTCCAGCGGTTATATTACATCTTTATACATCATTAGTAAGGCCTCACCTAGATTACGCAGCTCAGTTCTTGTCTCCATTTTACAGAATGGATATAAATTCGTTAGAAAACATTCAGCGACGAATGACAAAGTTAATTCATAGCATTAGAAATCTTCCGTATGAAGAAAGATTGAAGACCCTTAAATTACATTCACTTGTAAGACGAAGAATGAGGGGAGACATGATCGAGGTATATAAGTGGAAGATGGGTATTAATAAGGGGGATATAAATAAGGTCTTGAGGATATCTCTCCAAGAGAGAACCCGCAATAATGGATTCAAATTGGATAAGTTTAGATTTAGAAAGGATATAGGAAAATATTGGTTTGGAAATAGGGTAGTTGATGAGTGGAACAGTCTGCCTAGTAGGGTTATTGAAGCTATGACCTTGGGTAGTTTCAAATTTAGGTTGGATAAATACATGAGTGAGAGGGGTTGGATTTGAGTGGGACTCGCACTTGAGTTAATAGAATCATTAAAGCATATTTCTTGGATAGAATTGAAAATTAGGTTGGGCAATTATTCTGTTATTGGGATGGATTGTGAAGGACCTGCCTAGTATGGGCCAACAGGCCTGCTGCAGTGTTCCTCCTTTCTTATGTTCTTATGTTCTTATGTATTAACCTCAATGACACTAACTTGTTCCACTCATCTACAACTATTGCGCAATTATTGCTTTTCCGTATCACTCTAACGCAGAGTTGATCTAACTTGAAGCCAATATTCCGTGTATTTTCTTCGTTAGACATCTTCAGCAGCCTATTTATGTATCGTTTATTTAAGCCTGTAGTCCACCTGTATACCTCAATCATATTAGACCTCATTTTACGCCTTTCAAGACAATGTAGGTTCAGGACACTCAATCAAAGTGGGAAATATTTCGTATAGATTAACTTGGTCATTCTTCCCTGCATATTCGCCTACATAAAAGTATATTTGTTTTAATATGGAGACCAAAACTATGTAGTATAACCTTAATTTGGTCTTACCAAAGACATACATAGTTATATAATAACTTCCACATTTCTGTATAAAGAATTTAAATATGTATGAATAATTTGAAAAGGCATATATAGTATCTGCGTGTCAGTAATAAATAACACTGGGCAATAATGAGCTCAATTTACGTTTAAAAAGGCGTTGCTAACTAATTTTTGAGACGCTGAATTAAAATCTGAAGTTATAGCTCTTAGTGGGGTTCTTTTTCAGTTTTTTTTTTTTTTTTGTGAAATAGAACCCAACGGTGAACGGTTTCACCAAGACAGACATCAAGGAGAAGAGACATGAGGAAAACCTGGAGACCAGTTTGATGGTCGACTACTGCTGGACATTGGTGCTGGAGAACCATACTTAACACAAGTGAAGAATAAATGTTTGTATAACTGTATACTGTATATATATATATATATATATATATATATATATATATATATATATATATATATATATATATATATATATATATATATATATACAAAAACGAATGCATTACTCCCTTCAGAACAAATGACAAGCATAGCGCAAAAAAAAAAAAAAAATACTGAAGTATATATTGTCCAAAAAAGACCGACGCATTTTAACGCATTTAAGCAAAGCGTAGCTGACGCTGCTGCCTAACGCACGAGCACACACTGTCGAGGGAGAGTGTGGGCAAGAAGGGTATTAGTGAATGCTAGTGATCCCTAACACCCGCCCAAGCTTTATGTGCTGTGGGTTTTCTCATTACCCTGACATGGACTAATCTTCCTTAATTAAAGACTATTGATATTTGATACCTGACCCTCTGTTATGAGATGCTCTTGTATATTACAATAAGTAAAGCTACTTTTTTGCTAGTTGTTACGCAGTTGTGCTAGCGCCTAGGTGTTAAAGCCTAGTCTAGGGTTTTTTTCTTAAATAAAAAAAAAAATATACCACTCTGGGGCCACACTTGTAACTCCACAATAAAGAGATAATAAATAGGTTGTAAATATCCTTAGTACACCTGGGATTGATTACTGGGAAGGAAAGGAAAAACTAACATATACAAAAATATAATACTATAGTAATAGTACCCTATAAATATACACCACCATTACATAAAAAAAACACCAGTATACCTTTACCAGGTACTCACAGGAATACCTTGTGAAATATCCACAACAGTGGACGACGGTGACATTTATTTTACCTGTTATTAAAGGTCTCCACAACCCCACCCTTCTGCCGGCCTTTAAACTGCAGGCAAAAAAACAACAACATTATTCCTATACTCTCTAAATCTTAAACAGGCCCCACATAAATACCAAGGTCTCATACTGTAAGAGTACTAAAATCACAAAAATGTCCTACGGCCTAAAAACACTAAAACACCACAACATATATACTCAGCTTATCCCCATAACATCTTATTCCCACAACTGCTACCAAGACACTGCCAAATTAGTGACACTTTGCCACATAGCTCTGTCAACTGTCCGTGTCTTAGACACGTCCGTTTTCAGAACAATCCCGTCCACTAACACTTATGGAGCATTCTTCACTACACTTATATTATACTATATACACACTTTTTTTTATTTTACAACAATGCAGAATCTTACATAATACTAGTGTTAATTAAAATGTAATTATGTAATCTTATCTTCTGGCATTTTTTTTTTTTTTTTTTAGATTTGGGACCTATCTGGTCTTTGGGGTCATGAGAGATCCATTGGTTGGGTCCACGATATTCTTTACATAAAAATAGACAGGAACCTAGTCTTAAAGCATGCCAAAAGACAGGTTGAAATTCTTAATTGAGTCATTAAGCTGACCTGAGGTAAGCATTTGTTAGACTGACAGAGAAGAGCAAGTCCATATAGTGGTGCTTGAAATCTTGTACATAGCTCCTCTCTTGCTGTTCCATCAACAGCACCTCCCCTCCCGTTCCATCAACAGCACCTCCCCTCCCGTTCCATCAACAGCACCTCCCCTCCCGTTCCATCAACAGCACCTCCCCTCCCGTTCCATCAACAGCACCTCCCCTCCCGTTCCATCAACAGCACCTCCCCTCCCGTTCCATCAACAGCACCTCCCCTCCCGTTCCATCAACAGCACCTCCCCTCCCGTTCCATCAACAGCACCTCCCCTCCCGTTCCATCAACAGCACCTACCCTCCCGTCCCATCAACAGCACCTCACCCCCGTCTCATCAGTAACACTGTGACCCTTTAATCATGATCCCTGACCCCCCTGATCCCTTGCCCCTGACCCCTGGTCTCCACCACCCACTTCTGAGTCAGGAGGTTTTCCGTAGTAAGTCAGTTAACATATTCCCTCACCCACACCCCTTACCTTCACCCACACCCCTTACCTTCACCCACACACTCAGCCTCACCCACACCCCTTACCTTCACCCACACCCTCAGCCTCACCCACACCCCTTACCTTCACCCACACCCTCAGCCTCACCCACACCCCTTACCTTCACCCACACCCTCAGCCTCACCCACACCCCTTACCTTCACCCACACCCCTCAGCCTCACCCACACCCCTTACCTTCACCCACACCTCAGCCTCACCCACAACTCTTACCTTCACCCACACCCCTCAGCCTCACCCACACCCCATACCTTCACCCACACCCTCAGCCTCACCCACAACTCTTACCTTCACCCACACCCCTCAGCCTCACCCACACCCCTTACCTTCACCCACACCCTCAGCCTCACCCACATCCTCACCCACACTAAGCCAATGATATTTAACAAATAATAATAATAATATTAATGATAATAATATACCCATGAGAAAGCGTTGAACCCTTAGGGACGTACAGTGCCTGAGAAATGGGAAGCTATCATGATTTATCTAAGGGGAAGAAAGCTCTAATTCATTGGATCAAGAGCCCTTCACCGGCATCAAGGTTCCAGGAAGATCCTTGGTATTTGTTCTTTGTTTATTCTCTACGAGTAAATATTGGCAACCCTGTACAGCCAGTGTTACCACACACACGTTCATCAGTGATACCAGAAACTTAAACTCTCGAGTACCTTCCTTGAAGTTAAAACGTTGTGTAGCTTTAAAAATAGGTTAGAAAAAAACATGAGTGGGTGTGGGTGGGTGTGACTTGGACCTGCCTAGCATGGGCCAGTAGGCCTGCTTCAGTGCTCCTTTATGTTCTTAATAAATGTAGTATTGCCAACACTACTTGCCCTGCCATAGTGGTGGTGGTGGTGATGGTGGTGGTGGTGATGGTGGTGGTGGTGATGGTGGTGGTGGTGATGGTGGTGGTGGTGGTGGTGGTGATGGTGGTGGTGGTGGTGGTGGTGGTGATGGTGGTGGTGGTGATGGTGGTGGTGGTGATGGTGGTGGTGGTGGTGGTGGTGTGTGGTGATGGTGGTGGTGGTGTTGGTGGTGGTGGTGATGGTGGTGGTGGTGATGGTGGTGGTGGTGATGGTGGTGGTGGTGGTGGTGGTGGTGGTGATGGTGGTGGTGGTGATGGTGGTGGTGGTGATGGTGGTGGTGGTGATGGTGATGGTGATGGTGGTGGTGGTGGTGGTGGTGGTGATGGTGGTGGTGGTGGTGATGGTGGTGATGGTGGTGATAGTGGTGATGGTGGTGGTAGTGGTGGTGGTAATGGTGGTGGTGGTGATTATGGTGGTGGTGATTATGGTGGTGGTGATGGTGGTGGTGGTGGTGATGATGGTGGTGGTGATGGTGGGGATGTTTGTCTGTCTGTCAACAGTCACCTTAAAAGAACTTATCTCATTTTACTTCAAGAAAATGACCTTGAGCTCCACGTTAATTTCCAGCTTATATTAAGTCATATTTTCGTTATACTAAGTTAGATACGATCAAATTAGGTCAAGTTAGGTTAGATGAGCAAATTTAGATTGTCTAATCCTATAAAACCAATATTCGAGGACAAATAAGCAACTTAGAAGAATTAAAGACATATGCATCACCTGGGTGTCTTCACATTGACTCCAGGCTGAGGGACTGATCACCTCAAATTCCTTCTGATCTTCACCATTCTCCTTCGTATTGGACTGATGAAGCCATTGCATGGCAAAACGTTTCCTCAATAAAGATACCCAAGTGTTGCATATCTGTCTAATTTATCAACTTGTCGGTTCTCTAAACCACTTGTCTACAACTTGAAAGAAAAAAAGGACTGTGATACGTCTGGCAATCAGGTAGCTGAAAAAAAACTAGAAACGTTTAAATAAAAACGTTCATCACTCTTGTTGACAGAATGAGATGAATTGTATATTTCAGAAAACACAGCTTTCACACTTCGGAAAATAATTTATCTCTGTTTCTCACCTCAAGTTCCACCAAATTTCATTAAACAGCCACGCATAACCTCCCCTCCCCCCCCCCTGGTTAAAATTAATTTTCTGAACTTGTGGTCGTTGTAGGTTACAAAAAAGCTGTGTCTACAGTGAGTCGGAAAATTTTGTAATTAGCAACCATGAAGTTTTTCTATGAGGGAGCGCAGGGAATCGAACCCGGCTCAGGCAAGTGTATTTAGACAGTAATCTTTTGAAGATTGAGACACTTATGCAACACATGGGAATCTTTATTGAGGAAACGTTTCGCCACACAGTGGCTTCATCAGTCCAAGACAAAGCAGAAAGGGGTAAGGAGAGGAGGAGTTTGAGGTAATCAGTCCCTCAGCTGATAATAAAGATTCCCATACGTTGCATAAATGTCTCAATCTTCAACTTTTCGGTTTTCAAAACCATTTATCAGTAATCTTTTGTTTTCTCTTTTATGACAACCTAATTTCTTCTTAAATGGAAAAGATATTGAGTACAATACACAACCCGCACATGGGAGAGTTTACGACGACGACTTCGGTGCGACGTTTCGGTTCAAGTCGGACCGAAACGTCGTCGTTAGCTCCTCTCTATGTGCGGGTTATTTGTGTATTATTCCACTCACGGTATTGTGCCTTTTTGTTATTTTTAGACATTGAGTAGATTATTATTATTATTATTATTATTATTATAGGGAGCGCTAAACCTGTAGGGATTATACAGCACCAGTGGGGAGGGAAGATGGAAGCCAATCAGGCTTAATTCAGGGAATTGGAACACAGATCCAATTCCCTAGATCAAGACCCCCTCACCAGCGTCAAGGAACCTCTCTTGAAGGGAAGTAGAAAAGTGAATTAAAGGACATATAACACAACCTCAGCCTTTAATACGACAAAGCAAAATAAATCGCCAGGCCCTGATGAGCTTTTTTCAAGGGTTCTTAAGGAATGCAAAATTGAACTCTGTGAACCCTTAACTAACATTTTTAACCTATCTCTTCAAACAGGTGTAGTGTCTGATACGTGGAAGATGGCTAATGTAATTCCTATTTTTAAAGCAGGGGACAAGTCGTTACCATCAAATTACCGCCCAATAAGTCTAACTTCAATTGTAGGCAAATTATTAGAGTCGATTATAGCTGATAACATAAGAAGCCATCTCGATAGGCATAATTTGATTAATGATACTCAACATGGATTCACCAGGGGCCGTTCCTGCCTAACTAATTTATTAACTTTTTCAGTAAGGCTTTTGAGGCAGTTGATCATGATAAAGAATTCGATATTGTTTATTTGGATTTTAGTAAGGCTTTTGATAGAGTACCACATCAGAGACTGTTAAAGAAAGTGGCTGCTCACGGCATTGGAGGAAAAGTGTTTTCATGGATCGAGTCATGGCTCACCAATAGGAAGCAGAGGGTGTGCATTAATGGGGTTAAATCTGAGTGGGGATCTGTAACAAGTGGCGTTCCACAGGGATCGGTTTTGGGCCCGTTGTTGTTTATAATATATATAAATGACCTTGACGAGGGAATTACTAGTGATATGAGCAAATTCGCTGATGACACGAAGATAGGTAGGATAATCGATTCAGACGTAGATGTCACGGAACTTCAGGAGGATTTAGACAAACTCAATTCCTGGTCAGAAAATGGCAGATGCAGTTCAATGTAGATAAATGCAAAGTTCTAAAGCTCGGGAATGTTCATAACCCTAGCACCTACCAGCTTAATAATGTTGAACTCAGCCGTACAGAATGCGAAAAGGATCTGGGGGTTATGGTAAGCAGCAACCTCAAACCAAGTCAGCAATGCCTAAGCGTAAGAAATAAAGCAAATAGATTACTGGGATTTATATCAAGAAGTGTAAGCAACAGAAGTCCAGCGGTTATATTACAGCTTTATACATCATTAGTAAGGCCTCACCTAGATTATGCAGCTCAGTTCTGGTCTCCATTTTACAGAATGGATATAAATTCGTTAGAAAACATTCAGCGACAAATGACAAAGTTAATTCATAGCATTAGAAATCTTCCGTATGAAGAAAGATTGAAGACCCTTAAATTACATTCACTTGTAAGACGAAGAATGAGGGGAGACATGATCGAGGTATATAAGTGGAAGATGGGTATTAATAAGGGGGATATAAATAAGGTCTTGAGGATATCTCTCCAAGAGAGAACCCGCAATAATGGATTCAAATTGGATAAGTTTAGATTTAGAAAGGATATAGGAAAATATTGGTTTGGAAATAGGGTAGTTGATGAGTGGAACAGTCTGCCTAGTAGGGTCATTGAAGCTATGACCTTGGATAAATTTAGATTTAGAAAGGACATAGGCAAGTACTGGTTTTCGAACAGAGTTGTAGATGCGTGGAACAATCTTCCGAGTAGGGTGATAGAGGCTAGGACCTTGGGTGGCTTTAAAAAGAGATTGGACAAATATATGAGTGGGAGGGGCTGGGTTTGATTAGTGTCGTGAGTACAGGAGTAAATTCTTAGGTAGTGGTGGTTTTGATAAGGACCTGCCTTGTATGGGCCAGTAGGCCTTCTGCAGTGTTCCTCCATTCTTATGTTCTTATGTTCTTATAAATTCATGAGTGAGAGGGGTTGGATTTGAGTGGGACTCGCACTTGAGTTAATAGAATCTTCAAAGCTTATTTCTTGGGTAGAATTGAAAATTAGGTTGGGCAATTATTCTGTTAGTGGGATGGATTGTGAAGGACCTGCCTAGTATGGGCCAACAGGCCTGCTGCAGTGTTCCTCCTTTCTTATGTTCTTATGTTCTTAAAGGGTCTTTCAAGGGACGCTTCATTATAATAGCTTTATGATGATTTCTGTTCTTTATCATATTTTTTTATCAAGTTCAGGTAACTTTAGGAAAACTTTATAAAGGTTAGGGAGCATTATTACTATTATATCTGTATATACGTTTGGGAGCCTTACCACATAAAGATACATAAAGCAAAGCGTCGTTAAGGACGTGCCTTGTATGGGCCAGTAGACCTTCGACAGTGTTCCTCCATTCTTATGTTATATTATAGTGTTTGCTTAAGCCCCTTTCAACGTCTTTTCATCTCTCGTTTATCCTATTTGGTCGCATCCTCACCTGTGGCAATTTTCCAATCAGGAATATTTATAATATTCCACTTTTTTCATGCGAGGTATCCAAGAGAGAATCAAGTCCACCCACGACACTGAGAGTCACTCAGGTAAACCCACGACACTGAGAGTCACTCAGGTAAACCCACGACACTGAGAGTCACTCAGGTAAACCCACGACACTGAGAGTCACTCAGGTAAACCCACGACACTGAGAGTCACTCAGGTAAACCCACGACACTGAGAGTCACTCAGGTAAACCCACGACACTGAGAGTCAGTCAGGTAAACCCACGACAGTTATCGGGAGAGTCACTCAGGTAAACCCACGACAGTCATCGGGAGAGTCACTCAGGTAAACTCACGACAGTCATCGGGAGAGTCACTCAGTAAACTCACGACAGTCATCGGGAGAGTCACTCAGGTAAACTCACGACAGTCATCGGGAGAGTCACTCAGGTAAACTCACGACAGTCATCGGGAGAGTCACTCAGGTAAACTCACGACACTCATCGGGAGAGTCACTCAGGTAAACTCACGACACTCATCGGGAGAGTCACTCAGGTAAACTCACGACACTCATCGGGAGAGTCACTCAGGTAAACCAAAGCACTTTCTAGAAAAACATTTTCATATCATCCTTCACAGGAGGTTGCTGTACTTTCTCCGTAAACACCGAATCGTCTCTCCAGCTGTTCCTTGTCTGTCGTTGTATCTTTATCCGATTCCAGTGCTAGTGGAGATCTTTCCTCTGTTGACAAATAATGTAGGTTAGGGAGAGAGTGAACGGCTGTCTTCTGAGTTGTTGTTGTTGTATATGTGAATGCCTGACGTACTTCCTGCTAATGTGAACGCCAGAAATCAGAGTTGTGTATGAATGTATGAGGTCCGGGCCGGGTGGTTGGTTGGTGTGTGTGTACTCACCTAGTTGTGGTTTCAGGGGTCGAGTCACATCTCCTAGCCCCGCCTCTTCACTGTCTGCTGCTAGGTCACTCTTCCTGCTCCAGGAGCTTTATCATACCTCTTCTTAAAGCTATGTATGGATGCTGCCTCCACTACATCACTTCCCAGACTGTTCCACTTCCTGACAACTCTGACTGAACAAATACTTCCTAACATCCCTGTGATTCATCTGAATCTTATGTTTGTGTGTATGTGTGTGTGTGTGTGTGTGTATGTGTGTGTGTTAGCGCGTATGAACATCAAAATATGAACAAAAGGATTTAGAAAGTACTGCAAGCACTAACTTATATATATATATATATATATATATATATATATATATATATATATATATATTCTTCTTCTTTCTTTCAACAAGTCGGCCGTTTCCCACCGAGGCAGGGTGGCCCAAAACGAAAAACGAAAGTTTCTCCTTTTACATTTAGTAATGTATACAGGAGAAGGGGTTACTAGCCCCTTGCTCCCTGCATTTTAGTCGCCTCTTACGACACGCATGGCTTACGGAGGAAGAATTCTGTTCCACTTCCCCATGGAGATAAGAGGAAATAAGAACAAGAACTAGTAAGGAAATAGAAGAAAACCCAAAGGGGTGTGTATATATATGCTTTTACATGAATGTGTAATGTTACCTAAGTGTAATTAGAAGTAGCAAGACATACCTGAAATCTTGCATGTTTATGAGACAGAAAAAAAGACACCAGCAATCCTACCATCATGTAAAACAATTACAGGTTTCCGTTTTAGACTCACTTCACAGGACGGTAGTACCTCCCTGGGCGGTTGCTGTCTACCAACCTACTACCTAGGAATATATATATATATATATATATATATATATATATATATATATATATATATATATATATATATATATATATATATGTCGTGCCGATTAGGTAAAACTGGTCAATTAGCAAGAACTCATCTACAATTAAGTCCTTTCTAAAGATTTCTCTTATACGTTTAAAGATATATTTTTTTCATTTATGTTAATGTAATAATTTATAATTTTGTACCAAGAGAAACTTTGAAAACCTACCTAACCTTATTACAACAAGCGCAATTTAATTTAGCCTAACCCAACTAAATATATTTTAGATACGCTAACATTAATTTAATAATAAACAAACACAGTGAAATATATTTTTTTCGTTATGTTCAAAATGATTTTGGCGAAATTATTGCATACACAAATTTTCACTTGTCTTATATGGCAAGGTGAGCGTTGCTATTTAAGCCAAAATCGAGAGTTTTACCTAATCGGCACGACATATATATATATATATATATATATATATATATATATATATATATATATATATATATATGTCGTGCCGATTAGGTAAAACTTGCGATTTTGGCTTAAATAGCAACGCTCATCTTGCCATATAAGACAAGTGAAAATTTGTGTATGCAATAATTTCGCCAAAATCATTCTGAACATAACGAAAAAATATATTTCATTATGTTTGTTTATTATTAAATTAATGTTAACGTATCTAAAATATATTTAGTTGGGTTACTAAATTAAATTGCGCTTGTTGTAATAAGGTTAGTAGGTTTTCAAAGTTTCTCTTGGTACAAAATTATAAATTCTTACATTAACATAAATGAAAAAATATATCTTTAAACGTATAAGAAAATTTTAGAAAGGACTTAATTTTAAATGAGTTCTTGCTAATATTACCAGTTTTACCTATATCACAATTATATATATATATATATATATATATATATATATATATATATATATATATATATATATATATATATATATATATATATATATATATATAAACTGAAGAATTCCTAACATTTGGAAATAATGAGCAGAAGCGTAAATAATGAACGATATCGTAAACAACGAAAGTAACCTCGACAGTGACGAGATTACCAGCTCTTCTCGCTACGCTCTAGGCTACGGGATATTTACCTGGAGTCGCTTTTGGAGGTGAGCGCCCCCGGGGCCCGGTCCCAGACCAGGCTTCCTGGTTGCTGGTTGCAGAAGTCATTATTATCCTCACACTAGAAACTGATGTTGATCTGGAAAGGATAGTGAGGGGAATGACAGTGATCCCTTCATGTATTTTTACAGGGCACTGTCGACTTCACCAGCAGCTGGTGGGCAGCTGTTGGTCAATGTATTAAAAAAATCTTCATGAACAAATGCGTACTTACAGAAGTATGCAAATTAACTGGGCCAGGGGTAAATTTTATGATGTCTCATAATTATTGCTGAAATTCATGATGGATGTTACACATAGGGAACATGCAAGAATTTTAGCTCTTCGAAAACATACTGATTTCAGTATCAGACAGATCTCCGAAAAATTGAGCCTAGCAAAGTCAACTGTTGGTCGGATTCTGAAGAGAGCTGACGACACTGGTGATTGTGGAGCGCTGAGTCGAGGCGGATGTGGAAGAAAACGCAAGACACTTCACGATTACAAGGTTATCATAAGGAATAGTATGAAGGATACCAAAGAAACCAGCAAAGATCTACAAAGAGATTTGGCTTCAGCTCCTTGAAGTTGGCAGAACTGCCAGAAAGTCAGTGAAGAAACAATTATTGACTTCTTCTATGTAGGAAAAATGGCTGTGGTGGGTACTCGATCATGAGGAGTTTTACTAACCCCCCGGTGTTACTAACCCCCCAGTGTTACTAACCCCCAGTGTTACTAACCACCCCAGTGTTACTAACCCCCCAGTGTTACTAACCCTCCAGTGTTACCAACCCACCAGTGTTACCAACCCATCAGTGTTACCAACCCACCAGTGTTACCAACCCACCAGTGTTACTAGCTCTCCAGTGTTACCAATTCACCAGTGTTACTAACACTCCGGTTTTAATATACGTAATAACATTTTCTTACGAAAGATACTTGAATAGCCTCTCTTCCACACACACACAAACACACACAAACACAGCTGCTGCTGTAATTCAGTTATGCATTATTGTCTACGGATATATGAACTGTTTATGAAGAATGGTTGTACCAGAACAATAGGTACAAAGAGATACATTTCTTTTAATATGTTTATGATTGCTGGAACCATCCTTCAGTGCCCTGGAGCAGTACCTGCTGGAATCATTTTTCACTGCCCTGGAGCAGTGCCTACTGGAACCATCCTTCACTACCCTGGAGCAGTGCCTACTGGAACCATCCTTCACTACCCTGGAGCAGTGCCTACTGGAACCATCCTTCACTGCCCTGAAGCAGAGCTTACTGGGACATCCTTCACTGCCCTGGAACAATGCCTACTGGAACATCCTTCATTGCCCTGGAACAGTGCCTACTGGAACAATCCTTCACTGCCCTGAAGCAGTGCCTACTGGAACCATCCTTCATTGCCCTGGAACAGTGCCTACTGGAACAATCCTTCACTGCCCTGGAACAATGCCTACTGGAACCATCCTTCATTGCCCTGGAACAGTGCCTACTGGAACCATCCTTCATTGCCCTGGAACAGTGCCTACTGGAACAATCCTTCATTGCCCTGGAACAGTGCCTACTGGAACCATCCTTCATTGCCCTGGAACAGTGCCTACTGGAACAATCCTTCACTGCCCTGGAACAATGCCTACTGGAACCATCCTTCATTGCCCTGGAACAGTGCCTACTGGAACAATCCTTCACTGCCCTGGAACAATGCCTACTGGAACCATCCTTCACTGCCCTGAAGCAGTGCCTACTGGAACATCCTTCACTGCCCTGGAACAATGCCTACTGGAACCATCCTTCACTGCCCTGAAGCAGTGCCTACTGGAACATCCTTCACTGCCCTTCAAAAGACAGCAAGACAAGACATGCAGAGTTGTTGGCCACAAGAACAATGTTAGGAAGGAGGGTGGGAAGACTGGTGTGTGTGTGTATGTGGTTCCGAATAAGTAAAACTTGCGATTTTGGCTTAAATAGCAACGCTCTTCTTGCCGAATAAGGCAAGTGAAAATTTGTGTATGTAATAATTTCGCAAAAATCATTCTGAACCTAACGAAAAAATAATTTGTTTAATTATTTATTGTTAAATTATTGTAAACTTATCTAAACTATATTTAGCTGGATTAGGCTAAATTGAATTGCGCTTCTTTTGGTACAAAATTATTATTTTTTACATTAACATAAATGAAAAAAAATATATCTTTAAAAGTATAAGAGATATATTTTAGAAAGGACTTAATTTTAAATGAGTTCTTGCTAATTGACCAGTTTTACCTAATCGGCACGACATATATATGTATATATATATATATATATATATATATATATATATATATATATATATATATATATATATATATATATATATATATATATATATATATATATGTCGTGCCGATTAGGTAAAACTTGCTAATTTGGCTTAAATAGCAACGCTCACCTTGCTATATAAGACAAGTGAAAATTTGTGTATGCAATAATTTCGCCAAAATCATTCTGAACATAACGAAAAAAATATATTTCATTGTGTTTGTTTATTATTAAATTAATGTTAACGTATCTAAAATATATTTAGTTGGGTTAGGCTAAATTAAATTGCGCTTGTTGTAATAAGGTTAGGTAGGTTTTCAAAGTTTCTCTTGGTACAAAATTATAAATTCTTACATTATCATAAATGAAAAAAATATATCTTTAAACGTATAAGAGAAAATTTTAGAAAGGACTTAATTTTAGATGAGTTCTTGCTAATTGACCAGTTTTACCTAATCGGCACGACATATATATATATATATATATATACTATATATATTATAAATTACCTGATCTATTTACCTTGGTGTGTTGACCTAGTTGGCAGGGAGGAAGGCGCTGTACATACTGCGTTGGCCTCTTAGTGTCGGGAGTAGACTGAGTGTAGAGCACTATGTTCCCCGGTCACACCTCTACTCCACTCCCCTTTTTCCACTTCCACTTAAGCACTGAGCCACGCCTTCATTTGCTCTACATCTCCCTCCTTCACTCACTCTCCATCTTGAGAACCTACCTTTATTTATTTATATTAAAAAGCTCTGCTCTGTTACGTCCGCCTCTGCATTTCGCATTTCCTCAGAGGATCGGGTCCCTTCAGAAGAACCTCTTCACATGTTTAACCTCGGCGGGGAAAGCCACAATAATAGGATCTTGATCTGAATTGCGTAGTACAGTAATTTAATATATAAAAATAAGTTAAATAGTATTTAATGCTGGACAAACTCGGAATCGTCTTCCACTATGCGCGTATAAGGAGTCGATCTTCTCTGTTATATCACTTGTATATTCCTAAGAAGTCTAACAAAGATAATAGTGTTTTTCAAAACGTTGTAACTAAAGTATAATTATAATAACAAAATATTTATCTTTTAAGAAAGCATGCATCATCACGCGCACTGGCACAGAAAACTTGGACTATCCCGCGGACACACCAGTACACACCTGCATGCAAGACTCAGACACACACATTCACATACACAGAAACGCACACAAACACAAATGTGATTTTCGCTCACCATGATGCGGGCCAAAACGACATGGATTCGAGTCCTCGGTTAGTCTCAGTGTTGTTATATATATATATATATATATATATATATATATATATATATATATATATATATATATATATATATATATATATATATATATATATACGCTAGGAATTCGAAAGAGCAGGTGAAATATTCACAAATACTGATCTCTGGCCGACGGAGACTCGAACCTACTAACCTCATGACAAGGTACGCAGTGCTTTGCTGACCGTACCACACTGGTCCAATACCTTGGCATCCAGCTCACGCTAGACGTTGTTCCAAGGCAGCCAGCTTTCAGGCAGGTGGCTTACAGCTTTTCATCTCATCCCCTGCATGCATCGACACAACTAGTGCCGGCACTGGACTTCCCATCTCCAGGAATCAAGTCCGACCTGCCAGTTTCCCTGAATCCCTTCATAAATGTTACTTTGCTCACACTCCAACATCACGTCAAGTATTAAAAACAATTTGTCTCCATTCACTCCTATCAAATACGCTCACGCATGCTTGCTGGAAGTCCAAGCCCCTCGCACTCAAAACCTCCTTTACTCTCTCCCTCCAACCTTTCCTAGGCTGACCCCTACCCCGCCTTACCCCCACTACAGATTTATACACTCTCGAAGTCTTTCTGTTTCGTTCCATTCTCTCTACATGTCCGAACCACCTCAACAACCCCTCCTCAGCCCTCTGGATAATAGTTTTGGTAATCCTGCACCTCCTCCTAATTTCCAAACTCCGAATTCTCTGCATTATATTCACACCACACATTGCCCTCAGACATGACATCTCCACTACCTCCAGCCTTCTCCTCGTTGCAACATTCATCACCCATGCTTCACACCCATATAAGAGCGTTGGTATAACTATACTCTTGTACATTCCCCTTTTTGCTTCCACGGACAAAGTTTTTTGTCTCCACAGACTCCGAAGTGCACCACTCACCCTTTTCCCCTCATCAATTCTATGATTCACCTCATCCTTCATAGACCCATCTGCTGACACGTCCACTCCTAAATATCTGAATACATTCACCTCCTCCATACTCTCTCCCTCCAATCTGATATCCAATCTTTCGTCACCTAATCTTTTTATCCTCATCACCTTACTCTTTCCTATATTATATATATATATATATATATATATATATATATATATATATATATATATATATATATATATATATATATATGTCCTGCCGAATAGGTAAAATTGGTCAATTGTCCTTTCTAAAATTTTCTCTTATACATTTAAAGATATTTTTTCATTATGTTAATGTAAAAATAAAAAATTTGTACCAAAAGAATCTTAGAAAACTTACCTAACCTTACTATAACAAGCGCAATTTAATTTAACCTAATCAAACTAAATATATTTGAGATAAGTTTACAATAATTTAATAATAAAGAAGCACAATGAAATATATTTTTTCGTTAGGCTCAGAATGATTTTTGAGAAATTATTGCATCCACAAATTTTCGCTTGCCTTATTCGGCAAGAAGAGCGTTGCTATTTAAGCCAAAATAGCAAGTTATACCTATTTGACACGACATGTGTTCACATATATACATATATATATATATATATATATATATATATATATATATATATATATATATATGCATGTTTATGTCTATATGAGTTTGTGTGCATACGTGTTTGTATATACTGTCTGCAGTATATACATTAGGCTTCTTTGCGCATATTCTGCACTTTTATCAAGATTGATGGACTGAACACATTATCTCCAGGGTGAGGGACTGATTACCTCAAAACTCCTCCTAATCTCCCACCATTCTTCTCTGTACCGAATTAATAAAGCCACTGCTAACGAAACGTTTCCACAATAATACCCAAATGCTGCACAAGTGTCTCCTTCATCAACGCATATTGAAATATTGATCTCTACTAGATAGTTAGGGAATGCCTTTTCTGATTACTTTAAACCTTCAAAGCTTGTGTACCTTACTTAATGTAAGGTTCGAATTGGTTTTGGGCAGTGTAGGAGCCAAATAAACATTGGCTATGCTATAAGGTCTCACTGCCATACGTGTCGGCAACTTTTTTCCAGTGGAACCATTATATTCATATCTACTAGCAGCCACCTAGCATACTGGTATTAGATGTGCCGAAAATTGTACTTTCAATTACAAGTTACCCCGTACCTACGTATCTGAATTGTTGCCCAGAACTTTCATTGAGGGTGCTGGAGATCCCTGTAGGTACGCCACTCATCAAAAGCCAGATTGTCTTTCAGTTCTGACAAGTTCTCCTTAGATACGTCGTAACATCATATTGAAGTGTAAACAGATTATATGCTTTTACCTAGTGGGCTTTACTTGACCTAGTTATAGGTGAACCTATTATCAAAGAATCAGATCTTCCTTGTAACTGAACGTTTGCCTGAATCATAGCAGTGCTCTCACCACGGCCATCAAGCTATTTCCTATCATCTTCAACAAATTCCTTTCCGTACGTCGACCTAACTTTATCATAATCCCATTTTGTCTGTGTTGCTCTCCCTGTCCGCTGAATATTATTTACTGTTGTACAGAGTGGCTGATTCTGGGCGATTATAAGAACTTGTTCGTACCTGAGAAGCTAAAAATTTCTTTGATAATGTTTACTGCATACAATCTCAAAGAAAAACAATGGGCATTCTCTGTAAACACTGAAGGCAACCTAAGTTTTGTAAGAGTTGTCTAAAAATAACTTATTGCAAGAGAAGACAGTATAAAGCTCATAAAATATCACTAGCTTTGTGTAGTTGAGGTTTTCGAAGCAACATAATATGACCACTTATATTGTTTCTTTTTTGTACTATGTAGCTCATCTGAAGCTGCCTTTATAGGAGACGATGTAACAACAGCAATGAGATCTTTTAAGTGACAGCTACTAGCATCTGGTTGTGTGAAATAGGCAAGAGAGCTATTTTATTTTACCGTTGAATAGGCTCATTATATACTGGAATGGTTCTTGCATTACCAGTACATTCTTGTGCGAAGAATTATGTTTAAGTTATTTCAGTTCCTTGATATAAATCGCTAGCTGTCCGTGTTGTGGGATTATGGCTAATATTGTATACTAGATTATTCATCTTTATGGAACGTGGCGAAGGCTCGATTGTCCATCCTATAATCTCCAGGCATATACATTATTCTTATCTACCGTAAAAAAAATCCTAGGCTGTAGACTCGCGGCTTTTTCAGCTTGGTATCTAGAGGGTGCCTGGTTAGTATTATGACTAACCTGGTAGTCAGTCAGATATCGCTCTCTTGTTTTTACAAGTTACGACATGCTTGGATAAATGCTATCCTGGGGTAATATCAGAAAGAAGGTCTCTTCTTTTTCTTCTTTCATTTTGACACCTCTACAAAGTGCTTGACACCTCCACCAACGACTCACTCAGAACTCCACGGTCTCCTTCCTAAACAGTCTCCCTGATAACTGCACAGTCTCCCCGACCCCTAAACAATCTCTCTGATAACTCCACAGTCTCCTCGACACCTGAGAAATCTCCCTAACAACTCCACAGTCTCTCTGAGACCTCCACAAGGTCTCTCTGACGTGACGCCTGCAAGGACGCCCTTTCATATGTAAATTTAATGACCCACAAGAAGTTTATGAATGGAAAATAATGTATACATTTAAGAGGGTATAGAATATTTCAGACAGGGGCCGCTTCTCTAACATTCACCAAGATGCAAGGAAAAACTTGATGAACGGTCGAGTAAATTTGTGCTGAGGACAACTGCAGTATATTGGAACACTGAGTCAGGTCTCACCAGTGCACTGAGAAGTGTCTGACGACGCGACATATTCTGAGAGTCTGGTCCAGCAAGTCATGTCTCTTAAATACCCAGAGGAGGAAGTGTCTGAAGGTGCAACATGATCTAAGAGCCTTCCTCAGCTAGTCATCTCTCTTTTGCACAGAGCAGAGGAAAGAAGAGTGTCTGAGGGTTACCTAGAGGTTTCCTGGAGTAGTCTTCGGAGGTCACTGCCCCCGCGGCCGGGTCCCAGACTAAGCCTCTAGACTAGGCCTCGTAATCTCCCTTTATGCCTGAAGGGAGGGTGTTGAGTCTTGGTCCCTTTACACTTATTGCTTCCCTGCTTTTCGCCGGAGGAATCTTGTATCGTCTACCAAGCCTCTAGTGTTTACTTCAGTGTGCAGGATTTGGACGAATCCTTTCAGAATCTTCCAGATGTATATTATATCAGTGTCTTTCTCGCTTGCGTTACAAGGCAGGCGCTCCCAGTAGTTCAGGTGCTTGTGTGAGTTTAAACGAGATGTGAAGGTTCTTTGGACATTTTCCAGTTCTGCGATTTCGCCTGCCTTGAAGGAGGCCGTTAGTATATAGCAATATTCCATCTTAAGAGAGAATGAGTGACCTGAAGAGTGTCATCATTGTTTGAAAGTTCTAGTTATCTAGCCCATTAATTTCCTTGCAAGTGTAGTAACATTGTGTTGCTCTTTGAAGTGAGATGATCTGACATTATCACTCCCAGGTCTCTCACACTAAACTTATGCTCTATTGAGTTGATACTTTGTCTTGTACTCCAATCGCTTTTTCATTTTCTCAATCTTTCTGAAACTTGTCCTCGTTGAACATCATATTGTTGTCAGTAGCCCACTGAAAGTCTGTGTTAATATCAGCTTGGAGGCTCAGTGTGTCTTCAGTGGGGTGAGTACCGTGCCTTGGGAAAAATAGCCCTTCACTAGTCTTCTGCAAAGTCGGTGTAACTACATCTGCATTTAGGCTTTCTTCCAGTGTATTCAAGACCATGTTGTATTGATACAGCAATTGCGAGAGGCCGGAGTGACCTGTTCTACATCCATATGACATGGTTTGAGAATCTATCTCAGCTAGTTATTATGTATTCTAAATACACAAAGTAGGATAGAGAAGTGTCTGACGATATGGTCGAGGATTACCATGGGTAGGTGGCCGAGCAAAATGTAGACAGTAAGGCTACATGGCTAGTTTCTATATTTTCCACCAGAGGGCAAGCCTCTAGGTGGGAATACCCAGCTCAGTTGGGTTAGGCTAAATTAAATTGCGCTTGTTATAATAAGGTTAGGTAAGTTTTCTAATTTTTTTGGTACAAAATTATAAATTTTTACATTAACATAAATGAAAAAATATATATCTTTAAACATATAAGAGAAATTTTATAAAGGACTTAATTTTAAATGAGTTCTTGCTAATTGACCAGTTTTACCTATTAGGCACGACATACAGCGTATATATATATATATATATATATATATATATATATATATATATATATTTATATATATATATATATATATATATATATATATATATATATATATATATATATATATATATATATATATATATATATATATATATATATATTTTAAGAAAAAGAGGATAAATAAGTATACAAGATATGATGTAGGGCGTAATGACAGTAGTTTGTTGGACTATGTATTGGTAGATAAAAGACTGTTGAGTAGACTTCAGGATGTACATGTTTATAGAGGGGCTACAGATATATCAGATCACTTTTTAGTTATAGCTACAGTGGGAGTAAAAGGTAGATGGGATACAAGGAAAATAGAATCAGTAAGTAAAAGAGAGGTGAAGGTTTATAAACTAAAAGAGGAGGCAGTTAGGGTAAGATATAAACAACTATTGGAGGATAGATGGGCTAGTGAGAGTGTAGGCAATGGGGTCGAAAATGTATGGGGTAGATTTAAAAATGTAGTGTTAGAGTGTTCAGCAGAAGTTTGTGGTTACAGGCGAGTGGGTGCGGGAGGGAAGAGGAGCGATTGGTGGAATGATGATGTAAAGAGAGTAGTAAGGGAGAAAAAGTTAGCATATGAGAGGTTTTTACAAAGTAGAAGTGATGCAAGGAGGGAAGAGTATATGGAGAAAAAGAGAGGTTAAAAGAGTGGTGAAGCAATGTAAAAAGAGAGCAGATGAGAGAGTGGGTGAGATGTTATCATCAAATTTTGTTGAAAATAAGAAAAAGTTTTGGAATGAGATTAATAAGTTGAGGAAGCCTAGAGAACAAATGGATTTGACAGTTAAAAATAGGAGAGGAGAGTTATTAAATGGAGAGTTAGAGGTATCGGGAAGATGGAGAGAATATTTTGAGGATTTGTTAAATGTTGATGAAGACAGGGAAGCTGTGATTTCGTGTGTAGGGCAAGGAGGAATAACATCTTGTAGGAGTGTGGAAGAGCCAGTTGTGGGTGTAGGGAAGTTCGTGAGGCAGTGGGTAGAATGAAAGGGGTAAGGCAGCTGGGATTGATGGGATAAAGATAGAAATGTTAAAAGCAGGTGGGGATATAATTTTGGAGTGGTTGGTGCTATTATTTAATAAATGTATGGAAGAGGGTAAGGTACCTAGGGATTGGCAGAGAGCGTGTATTGTTCCTTTGTATAAAGGCAAAGGGGACAAAAGAGAGTGCAAAAATTATAGGGGAATAAGTCTGTTGAGTGTACCTGGTAAAGTGTATGGTAGAGTTATTATTGAAAGAATTAAGAGTAAAACAGAAAGCAGGATAGCAGATGAACAAGGGGCTTTAGGAAAGGTAGGGGTGTGTAGACCAAGTGTTTACAGTGAAACATATAGGTGAACAGTATTTGGATAAGGGTAAAGATGTTTTGTGCCATTTATGGATTTGGAAAAGGCGTATGATAGGGTAGATAGGGGGCAATGTGGCAGATGTTGCAGGTGTATGGAATAGGAGGAAGGTTACTGAAAGCAGTGAAGAGTTTTTATGAGGATAGTGAGGCTCAGGTTAGAGTGTGTAGGAGGGAAGGGGACTATTTCCCAGTAAAAGTGGGCCTTAGACAAGGATGTGTGATGTCACCGTGGTTGTTCAATATATTTATAGATGGGGTTGTAAGAGAAGTGAATGCGAGGGTCTTGGCAAGAGGTGTTGGGCTAAAAGATAAAGAAGCAAATACAAAGTGGGAGTTGTCACAGTTGCTTTTTGCTGATGACACTGTGCTTTTGGGAGATTCTGAAGAGAAGCTGCAGAGGTTGGTGGATGAATTTGGTAGGGTGTGTAAAAGAAGAAAATTGAAAGTGAATATAGGAAAGAGTAAGGTGATGAGGATAACAAAAAGAATAGGTGACGAAAGATTGGATATCAGATTGGAGGGAGAGAGTATGGAGGAGGTGAATGTATTCAGATATTTGGGAGTGGACATGTCGGCGGATGGGTCTATGAAGGATGAGGTGAATCATAGAATTGATGAGGGAAAAGGGTGAGTGGAGCACTTCGGAGTCTGTGGAGACAAAGAACCTTGTCCATGGAAGTAAAGAGGGAATGTATGAGAGTATAGTTATACCAACGCTCTTATATGGGTGTGAAGCATGGGTGATGAATGTTGCAACGAGGAGAAGGCTGGAGGCAGTGGAGATGTCATGTCTGAGGTCAATGTGTGGTGTGAATATAATGCAGAGAATTCGGAGTTTGGAAATTAGGAGGAGGTGCGGGATTACCAAAACGATTGTCCAGAGAGCTGAGGAGGGGTTGTTGAGGTGGTTTGGACATGTAGAGAGAATGGAACGAGACAGAGTGACTTCGAGAGTGTATAAATCTGTAGTGGAGGGAAGGCGGGGTAGGGGTCGGCCTAGGAAAGGTTGGAGGAGGGGTAAAGGAAGTTTTGTGTGCGAGGGGCTTGGATTTCCAGCAAGCATGTGTGAGCGTATTTGATAGGAGTGAATGGAGGCATATGGTTTTTAATACTTGACGTGCTGTTGGAGTGTGAGCAAAGTAACATTTATGAAGGGATTCAGGAAACCGGCAGGCCGGACTTGAGTTCTGGAGATGGGAAGTACAGTGCCGGCACTCTGAAGGAGGGTGTAAATGTTGCAGTTTTATAACTGTAGTGTAAAGCACCCTTCTGGCAAGACAGTGATGGAGTGAATGATGATGAAAGTTTTTCTTTTCGGGCCACCCTGCCTTGGTGGGAATCGGCCGATGTGTTAATAAAAATAAATATATATATATATATATATATATATATATATATATATATATATATATATATATATATATATATAATATATAAATATATATATATATATATATCGTGCCGATTAGGTAAAACTTGCGATTTTGGCTTAAATAGCAACGCTATCCTTGCCATATAAGACAAGTGAAAATTTGTGTATGAAATAATTTCGCCAAAATCATTCTAAACATAACGAAAAAAATATATTTCATTATTTTTGTTTATTATTAAATTAATGTTAACGTATCTAAAATATATTTAGTTGGGTTAGGCTAAATTAAATTGCGCTTGTTGTAATAAGGTTAGGTAGGTTTTCAAAGTTTCTCTTGGTACAATATTATAAATTCTTACTTTAACATAAATGAAAAAAATATATCTCTAAACGTATAAGAGAAAATTTTAGAAAGGACTTAATTTTAGATGAGTTCTTGCTAATTGACCAGTATTACCTAATCGGCACGACATATATATATATATATGTGTGTGTGTGTGTGTGTGTGTGTGTGTGTGTGTGTGTGTGTGTGTGTGTGTTCTTCTTTCAACAAACCGGCCATATCCCACCGAGGCAGGGTGACCCAAAAAGAAAAACAAAAGTTTCTCTTTTTAAATTTAGTAATATATACAAGAGAAGGGGTTACTAGCCCCTTGCTCTCGGCATTTTATTCGCCATTTACGACACGCATGGCTTACGAAGGAAAATTCTGTTCCACTTCCCCATATATATAGTCGTGCTGAATAGGTAAATTTGGTCAATTAGCAAGAACTCGTTTAAAATTAAGTCCTTTCTAAAATTTTCTCTTATACGTTTAAAGATGTATATTTTTTTAATTTATGTTAACGTGAAAATTTATAATTTTGTACCAAAAGAGCCTTAGAACTCTTACCTAATCTTATTAAAACAAGCTCAATCTAATTTAGCCTAATCCAACTAAAAGTATTTTAGATAAGTTTACAATAATTTAATAAACAAACACAATGAAATATATATTTTTTCGTTAGGTTTAGAATGAGTTTCGCGATATTATTGCATACCCAAATTTTCACTTGCCTTATTCGGCAAGAAAAGCGTTGCTATTTAAGCCAAAATCGCATATAATCGAATATAACAATGCGTCAAAGAGATTATGAGTTACGGGCAGGCAGACAGGCAGGCAGGGAGGCAGGCAGGCAGGCAGGCATTTAGGCAGGCAGACAGACAGGCAGGCAGGCAGGCAGGCAGGCAGGCAGGCAGGCAGGCAGGCAGGCAGGCAGGCAGGCAGGCGGGCAGGTAGAGCAGGCAGGCAGGTAGGCAGAGCAGGCAGGCAGGCAGGCAGGCAGGCAGGCAGGCAGGCAGGCAGGCAGGCAGGCAGGCAGGCAGGCAGGCAGGCAGGTAGGTAGGCAGGAGGGCAGGCAGGCAGGCAGGTAGGTAGGCAGGCAGGCATTTAGGCAGGCAGACATACAGGCAGGCAGACATAACAGGCAGGCAGGCAGGCAGGCAGGCAGGCAGGCAGGCATTTAGGCAAACAAACAAACAGAGCAAACAAACAATAAACAAGATAAATAAACAAACAGAAAAAGCAAAAAACAAAGCAAAAAGGAGCAAACAGAAACAAAAAAAGAAGTAAGAAACAAGCAAACAGAGCAAGAAGGAAACAAACAAGCAAACAAGGGCAAAAAATAAAAGAAACAAACAAAAAACAAACAAGCAAACAAACAGAGCAGAAAATAAAGAAACAAACAAGAAACGAAACAAACAAAAAACAAACAAGGGAAACAAACAAATAAAAGGAGAGCAGGAGCAAAGAAGAGTAACAGAAGGGAGAGGCAGGCAGGCAGGCAGGCAGGCAGGCAGGCAGGTAGGTAGGCAGGCAGGTGAAGCAGTACGCCAAGATCAGCAAGACGATGACTGAGGGAGACAATTAATGGAGGTATTTGCAACAAGAAATACGACATCATTGTTTGGTAGGAGCTGGAGGGAATAACTGGCCCACTCTCAGGTGTCTGTGGTGACGAGGGAGGGGTGGAGGGAGCGAGGGAGCGAGGGAGGGGTGGAGGGAGCATGGAGTGCTGGAGGGAGCATGGAGTGGTGGAGGGAGTTAGGGAGGGTTGGAGTGAGGAAGGGGTGAAGGGAGCGAGGGAGGTGGAGGGAATGAGGAAGGGTGGAGGGAACGAGGGAGGGTGGAGTTAAGGAGGGTGGGGTGGAGGGAGTGATGGAGGGGAAGAGGGGAGTAAAGGAGACGGAGGGAGGGAAAGAAGTGCGAACAGATGAAAGTGGAAGGGAAGGGAAGGAAAGAAGGAGGGAACGAGAAAAGAAGGAAGAGAGGGTAGGAAAGGGAAAGAGAGAGAGAGAGAGAGAGAGAGGAGAGAGAGAAGAGAGAAGAAAGAAGAAGATGAGAACAAAGAGAGAGAGAGAGAAGAAGTAAGTAGGAAGAGAGAGAGATGGGATTGAGAGATAGGAAGAGTAGAGAAGAGAGAGAGAGAGAGAGAGAGAGAGAAGGCCGGAGGGATGTAGACAGAATGGGAGAGAAACAAAAAAAGGAAAAGGACTGAGGGAAAACACAAACGAGGAGGAGGAGAGGAAGGAAGGTAAGGTCAGGAAGGGGGAGAGAGTGGGATTGAGAGCATCAGGAAGAGTGAGAGGGAGGGAGAGCAGGAGGGAGGGAGAGCAGGAAGGAGAGAGAGCAGGAAGGAGAGAGAGCAAGAGGGAGGGAGAGCAGGAGGGAGGAAGGGAAGGATGGAGAGCAGGAGGGAGGGAGAGCAGGAGGGAGAGAGAGCAGGAGGGAGGAAGGGAAGGAGGGAGAGCAGGAGGGAGGGAGAGCAGGAGGGAGAGCAGGAGGGAGGGAGAGCAGTAGGGAGAGAGAGCAGGAGGGAGGAAAGGAAGGAGGGAGAGCAGGAGGGAGGGAGAGCAGGGGAGAGCAGGAGGGAGGAGAGCAGGAGGGAGGAAGGGAAGGAGGGAGAGCAGGAGGAGGGAGGGAAAGCAGGAGGGAGGAGGGAGAGCAGGAGGGAGAGAGAGCAAAGGGAGGAAGGAAGGAGGGAGAGCAGGAGGGAGGGAAGCAGGAGGGGAGCAGGAGGGAGGGAGAGCAGGAGGGAGGAAGGGAAGGAGGGAGAGCAGGAGGAAGGGAAGGAGGGAGAGCAGGAGGGAGGAAGGGAAGGAGGGAGAGCAGGAGGGAGGAAGGGAAGGAGGGAGAGCAGGAGGGAGGAAGGGAAGGAGGGAGAGCAGGAGGGAGGAAGGGAAGGAGGGAGAGCAGGAGGGAGGAAGGGAAGGAAGGAGGGAGAGCAAGAGGGAGGGAGAGCAGGAGGGAGGAAGGGAAGGAAGGAGGGAGAGCAAGAGGGAGGGAGAGCAGGAGGGAGGGAGCAACTCCCTCACAGGCTTGTCAGTTGTCATCAAGAATGCAGATGAATGAAGGAGAACAATAAAAGCAATTCATCTCGACACACTGAGCATGTATATCACCTGGTCCAGGGGTCAGCCCAGGGGTCAGCCTCTTCGCCAGTTATGCCCAGGGTCAGCCTCCTCGCCAGTGCTGCCCAGGGGTCAGCCTCCTCGCTAGTGCTGCCCAGGGGTCAGCCTCCTCGCCAGTGATGCCCAGGGGTCAGCCTCCTCGCCAGTGATGCCCAGGGGTCAGCCTCCTCGCCAGTGATGCCCAGGGGTCAGCCTCCTCGCCAGTGCTGCCCAGGGGTCAGCCTTCTCGCCAGTGTTGCCCAGGGGTCAGCCTCCTCGCCAGTGCTGCCCAGGGGTCAGCCTCCTCGCCAGTGCTGCCCAGGGGTCAGCCTCCTCGCCAGTGTTGCCCAGGGGTCAGCCTCCTCACCAGTGCTGCCCAGGGGTCAGCCTCCTCGCCAGTGCTGCCCAGGGGTCAGCCTCCTCGCCAGTGTTGCCCAGGGGTCAGCCTCCTCGCCAGTGCTACCCAGGGGTCAGCCTCCTCGCTAGTGTTGCCCAGGGGTCAGCCTCCTCGCCAGTGCTGCCCAGGGGTCAGCTTCCTCGCCAGTGCTGCCCAGGAGTCAGCCTCTCGCTAGTGCTGCCCAGGGGTCAGCTTCCTCGCCAGTGTTGCCCAGGGGTCAGCCTCCTCGCCAGTGATGCCCAGGGGTCAGCCTCCTCGCCAGTGTTGCCCAGGGGTCAGCCTCCTCGCCAGTGCTGCCCAGGGTCAGCCTCCTCGCCAGTGCTGCCCAGGGGTCAGCCTCCTCGCCAGTGCTGCCCAGGGGTCAGCCTCCTCGCCAGTGCTGCCCAGAGGTCAGCCTCCTCGCCAGTGATGCCCAGGGGTCAGCCTCCCGCCAGTGCTGCCCAGGGGTCAGCCTCCTCGCCAGTGCTGCCCAGGGGTCAGCCTCCTCGCCAGTGTTGCCCAGGGGTCAGCCTCCTCACCAGTGCTGCCCAGGGGTCAGCCTCCTCACCAGTGCTGCCCAGGGGTCAGCCTCCTCACCAGTGCTGCCCAGGGGTCAGCCTCCTCGCCAGTGCTACCCAGTGGTCAGCCTCCTTGTTAGGGTTGCGCATGGCAGTTCCATCAACCTCTTCCTCCCATAAGATCATAGTACAACTATTACTACACATACAAAAACTAAGAATACGTGAACACCTGACTTACCATACACAAATAGGTAGAAGAATAAGACACCTTTGCAACCCCTGTGTATGTGCAGTATGGAAACGTCTCTCAACCAGCGACTTTATCAGTCCCACGAAGAGAATAATACCAGAGGCGGTAGAAGACGTGAAGTAGTTTGAGATGATCAGTCCCTTAGTCTAACTGAAAGATGGTCGAAGAGTTTCCTTTACATCACTCTGACTTGGTGGATATCAATCGATAAATTATATAAAAAAGCTTTAAAATAAATCATATTTCTATTTATTTATCATTTATTTCAGTTTTTTCAAGGGAATAAGATGATAAGAGAATAAGATAAGAGAAGAATCAGAAAATAAGGTAGTAATTTAATACAGTGTAAATACGCAGAGATGATGAGTGTGAAGTAAAGACGAACTAGAAAGAAGGTGATAATACTAGATGGTGAAAATAGACGAGCAGAAATCAGACGAAGACGCACAAAGCGTGGATAGAGAGATGGAAGGAGGTAACTATATTAATGATGATAAACACATGAGTAACATAATTATGAATAAAATTAGGAAAAAAACGGGTAAAGATCGAGACCGAGAATAACACAGATAAGAAGATCGTAAATAAAAGTAACAAAATCAGAGAAACTTATGATGAGGAAGAGGAGGAATTGAATAAAGATGGAAATGGAGGAGTAGGAGGAGCAGATGACACCTAGTTTACATGACTGCATAATTTATTTATTTGTTTTCAAGTAATACCAGTTATCCTTTATTTTTGGCCAAGTTTAGCAGAAATTAAGGAGCTGAAGACTTCTAACATCGCAAAATAAAAAAAATTTAACATGTGGGAAAAATCTCAGGCAAACAGTACACAAAATCCGAGTCCTTTTTTTTTATTATTTTCCATAGATAAACAACATAATTCGTGGGCTGTTGCTAATTGTTCGAGATATTTGTGAAGCAAAATTCACAGGTGAAGAGTGTGTGCCAAACAGTGCCTTTTTGTTAGTGAATAATGTTAGAAATACTCGCGAGTTTACTTAGGAATGTTAGTGAGTTATGGCGAGGTCGTTGAATATGTATGATCGTAACTCGTGTATCAAAATTCCAGGTGTTATGGCAGCTTGTCAGTAACAATATCAGTGAGTATAACTGGCTGATGACAGGTGTGTGTGTGTCTCAATGTGCGTGTCACGCTGTTAAGAGTGTTAAGGTGTGAATGAGCAAAGGTGTCAGTGAGTGGAACTGGGTGTGTCAAAATGTTTGTGCGACTCTGTCAGTTCGTGCATCGCCTCTCATTGGTTGTGTCAGTCGCTCAGAGTTCGTCAGTAATTGGCAGTCTGTCAGTGAATGAGCTGGACTGTGAACTGGTGTACGTGTAGACATACTTGTATGTGTGTATGGGGGGAGGGGCTACTAGGTTCACTCTCTACTGGCTTCGAGATTCTTATTGTACCCCTTCTTAAAGCTACGTATGGATCCTGCTTCTACCACTCCATTCTCCAGGTAGTTCCACTTTCTGACTATGACTAAAGAAATAATTCATAACATTCCTGTGACTCATCTGTGTTTTCGTCTTCTAGTTGGGTCCTTGTTTTCCTGTTTTCCGTCTCTCAAACAATCTATCCCTGTCCACGCTATCAATTTCTTTCAGTATTTTGTACATCATATCACCCCTAGTCATTCTTTCCTCTAGCGTCATCAGGTTGAGCGTTCTTAACCATTTTTCATGGGACATATTCCTTACCGCCGGGACTAGTCTCGCTGCAAACCTCTAAACTTTCTCAAGCTTCTTGACCAGGTGTGGGTTCCATACTGGTGCTGCCTAGTCCAATATGGACCTGGCGTACACGGTATATAGGGTCGTGAATGACTCCTTACTTAAATTTCTTAAAGCTAGTCTTAGATTTGCTAGACGCACATTTTCTGCAGCAGTTATTCGGTTGATGTGCACCTCAGGCGGTATGCTCGGTACAATACTCACCCCAAGGTCCTTCTAAAGTAAGGTTTGCAGCCTTTGCCCTATCCCCCAGAACCTGTACTCCATCAGCAGTCTTCATTGCCCTTCCCCAAACTTCATAACTTTGCATGTCCTAGGGGTTAAATTCCATTAGCCACTTGTCAGACCATAACCGCGGACTGTCCGGATCCACTTGTAGCCTTTCCTGGTTCTCATCTGCTTGTGGTCTCTATTAGTAACACATCATCTTAGAACAGGGATACCTTTCACTATACTTTCTGTCATGCATGTCATTTACGTACACAAGAAACAGTACCGGTCCTAGTACTGATCCTTGTGGAACCCCCACTCGTCACATGCACCCATTTCAACACCTCTTGTCGGACAATCACTCACTGTTTCATTCCTGTTAGGTATGTCTTGATCCATTGTAGTGGCTTCCCTGTTATTTCTACCTGGTCATCTAGCGTTTTTCCCAGTCTCTTGTGTGTAAATGTGTCAAAAACCTTCTTACAGCCCAGGAAAAAACAATCTACCCATTCCTTTCTCTCTAGTAGGTTTGTAAGACTGAATTTACCATGTCTAAAGCCGTGATGGTTGTCATTTATGAATCGGCTCCTTTCTAGGCGCTCCTCCACTCGTCTCATAATAGTCTCCAAAATCTTGCATACTATGCACATCAGTGACACTGGTATGTAGTTTAACGCTGCCTGTCTGTCTCTTTTGTTAAAAATTGGGACAATATTTAGTCTTCCACATCTCCGGCAGTTGCCCTGCATCGTTTGACTTGTGTTAGTTATCAGTTGTCAAATGTACTTGTCGATAGACACGTGGACTGTTTTGGACGTATGTGTGAATTTGTTAATTTCTGTGGGCGCACGTATGTGTGTGTGCGCGCGCGCGTGCGTGTGCGTGTGCGTGTGTGTGTGTGTGTGTGTGTGTGTGTGTGTGTGTGTGTGTAAGGGAATTCATGTGATAGGGTGTTTGTGTGTTCATAACCTCCAGCATGGGGGTCGTGGTGTCTGGGCGGGTTCCTGGCTCCCGGGGAGCTTCGTGAGAGCAAGTGTCGGTGTTAACATTGTTCTCAAACTACCTTTGAATCACGCGTCCTTCCGCCATCCCTGACATCTTCATTAACAAAGCAACGAATTTATTTATTTCCGTTCTTTAATGCGAATCGTTACCTTCCAGTCACTGATTCGCAATAGTCGTTATTATACATTTTTTTGCCCATACTGGCATTCGCTTTCCTCATTGTCTCAGGACTTGCTTCATACCTGACATCATACCTGACATCAACTCGCTACCGCGGCCCTGTCTACGTTCATCTCCCTCTTCTGTTTATTAAACAAAAGTGGATACATCAGCAGTCTGCTGCTGCCTTACTCTATATAATAGTTACATAGTGGGAACAGAATCTGGTCCTGTCATGGTTTACTATACAGGAGTGTGGCGAAACGAGCTGGGAGAAAAGTTTAACACCAGTAAGTTATATAAGAACATTGAAATAGGGGAGCACTGCAGTAAGCTTAGTGGGCCCTACTACGTAGGTCCAACAATATCATAGTTTAGACAACCGACAAGTTGAAGAATTAAGACACTTTTGCAACATTTGGGAATCTTCACTATGGCGAAACGTTTCCACAACAACGATTCCCAAATGTTGCAAAAGTATCTAGTTCTTCAGGTCCAAGAAATTTTGGGATTCGGTCTTTGTGAACTTATATACCGAGATGCAGTGCTGGAGGCCCTCGTAATGTTAAAAGAGAAAATAAGAATGATTAATTTTGTAGATTTTGCCTCCGAAATGGCAAGCTTATGGTGCGTCGCATATCTTTCATGGAATATACCTGGGAGTTCCAGGGGTTCAACGCCCCCCGCGGCCAGGTCCATGACCAAACCTCGATTCTCGTAGAGATATGGAATTTCAAGGAGACTGGAAAATAAACGAATAGGAAATAAGAATAAAAAAACTGAATCCAGTGGTACCTTCCACAGGCTTGCTACCCCAGAAAACCGTTGGTAAAACGACGTTGATAAGGCAATGCATCTTACAGTCAGCTTGATGGGTGTTCGTTGTCTATTCCAGCTGCAAAACTTTTTATCGCCTTCATGTATTATTTCGTTTGTCTTATTGTATGTTATTAAGGGTTGAATTTCAGCCATCGAGACGTATAACTCTTGTTGAGTACACTGAGTAAGAGTCCACCTGGGTGTCCACATCACGTCTTAAGAGAGCTTATGCCATCTCAGGTGTACCTGGTAACTTATGTTCGTGTCTTAACATTCTTGTTAATGCAAATCATACTGAACGTCATGCTGAAACACTACTAATATAACACTGTACAATGTCTGGCGAGAGTGAAAAACCGAAAACTAACTTTTTACTTGGAGCTTAATAACTAAGTCCACCATGCTGAAGAGACCTGCTTGACTGGCTGCTCTGTAGACTGACCAGCTGGTATACTTGTCAGTCTCCTAGTATTTAGGCTAATTGACATCTTGTTGAAGCAGCAACTGTTAGTGTGGCTAAGCAGCGAACAAGATGAGTGACTAACGGCACTAAACTGACTGAATAACTAACCGAGCAAACCGAAGAAAAATGTACGCTTGTTAACATAATAGAACAGTGTCCGACTAACTAACAGAGCGCATAAGTGCCGGTGGTGGTCCTACGCGTCAACGATCATTATCGCCTCATCCTGCCAGTCTGTTTGTCTGTCAGTGACAGGACTTATTAAGGAGGACCCAGGCAGGCGGAGCGTGCTAGGTAATGGAAATATCAGAGAGTCCGGCGTGCGCAAAGTAAGAGAATAAGTAAACAGAGAATAAGTCATGAGGGCGAAATTTTGTTCAAGGACTCTAAAGAAAAGAAAGAGAACCCCTTGATATTTTTAATAAAACAGAGTAAGGGGTAGGATTTTTTTTTTATAGATCTAATTTTTTCATCGACTGACTTTTTGAAAATCTTTCATGCCTGAATGTTTCAAGTAGTATATGAATGGGGGCGCTACGGTGGAGGCGTCACAGTGGATGCACTAAAGTGGAGGTTCTACGATGCAAGCTCTACAATAGAGGCACAACGGTGAGAGTGCTATTAAAGAGGTTCTACGGTAAAGCTGGGTGGAAGAATGAGGAATTTCAGGGGGCTTAAAAATAGTAGAGGTGTTCTGTGATGAGCGCGAGTCACATCCAACACTCATTAAGACATTGTGTCAAGACCTGCCAGGGTAACCTGTACGACAGACCACCACCACAAAAAAACACCTCCGGCCTCAACACCTGTATATAACCAGCAAAACTGGTTCTCTATGTCTGATGTCACAACCGCAGCAGGGAGAGAGCGGGGAAAGGGAGGAGGGGGAAAAGAGAGATGGAGAGGAAAAGAGAGAGGATGGAAGGGGATAGGAGTGCGAGGAGAATGGAAGGGGATTGGTGGGGCAAAGAAGGGAGAAGAGAGGGGAGGGAAAAGGAAGGGAAAAATAAAAGAGAGAGGGAAGAGGAAGGGAAGAAGAAAAGGGAGAACGTCCAGAGGGAGGAGTTTTCAAGGGAAGAAAGGAAGTGAGAGGAGAAGAGGGAATGAGACACACATACAGACTCTTTACAGTCGAGTATACAATTTTTTTTACCTTCACAAATACAATAAGAAGAAGCTCTGGTGTGGGGGAGTGTTGGAAACCTTCCTGTCTAACATATCCTCATTTCGCTACGTTAATTTCCTTACGCTATGTCCAACGTGAATTTCCGAATGTTAATTCTAAACTAACAATGTGATCATAGTTGAAGTTACGGCAAGGTAGGTTAAGCTAAATTGAGTGAAGATACATCTTTATAGACATTGAACCAACGTAAGTAACCGACATAAGGTTGGTTCTGAGACCGATTCCTGAACAATATAGAACTACTGTTGTTGAATGGGGGAGCCTCCTGGTGTCAGCTTCACTAACAACATACCTCAGGGGGTAACCCTCATTTCCATACTCTTTACCATTTTCATTAATGATCATGAACACGAAATTAGAAAAACAAAATTCAGTTTTAGTGTAAACGTACTACTCTAGGATATCTAGGTACTCAAGGGAGACCTACACACAGTATGCTAGAGCAGTGGTCACCGATGTGGAGAACGAGAACACTTTGGTTGCAATAATGCTCAACACGTATTCCAAATATTTGGAGACTTGCTGGCCGAGGCAAAAGAAGAGAATTGCCATGGAATGGTCATCAGTAACGACCTAATGTACACAGTGTCTAGCCGCGAGTAACTAAACTAACAATGTTATGTTTCAAAGAGGAAAAATGCCGATTACGAAAAACCTGACATTCTATAAGGCAATGTTCTGACCAAACATTAAAAGCTTTTACAATTTGGTTACATAAACGTATAGAAGTTGAAGATAAAGTGGAGAGAGAGAGAGTGGAGAAGAGCGTCTAACTTTGTACTTTCATTAAAAAAATACAACTCTATGAAGGAGACGAGACTAAATTAGGAGGACTACATCATGGTAATCTATTTACAGGGCAAGATAATAAATCGACTTGTAATATCGGTTTACAATAAAAATGCAGGGAAAATGCATTTGTCTGCACAGTTATAGTTTGCTAGAACGCATTATACTTCAGTTATAACTCCAGAATTAATCCAGATCTTTAACAAGAGGTTGGCACTTCACAGAATCGTGAAGGAAAAGCGCCCTATGCAGGACAAAGTTATTAATTTTACAACGTTACGTTTGGTGAAGAGCATTACCAAGTCCTAACTAGATAAAGCTCTACACAGAAACTAATTGCTAGCTCTACAGCTACCGTCAGCAGCACCCCTCTCAGATCCAGCTTACTAGAATCAGTACAATAAAAGAGAAAACATGTTTCCTTTCATACATGAGAGGGAGGTCAGTGTTAGTTCATCCTTATCCTTTATTATTGACACCTAATTACTTATATTTCTGAGAATCTGTGATCGTAAGTTGAAGTCATGCGTACAGCTTTTAACCAGTTAAATTATAAAATAACTTTAGCGATCAGTTCTAATGTTTATTGAAATTAGTAAAAAATAGAGGAAGTAGAGAGCAGGTAGAGACTTGTGAATTACTATTCATATCTCAGCTATTTAAAGGTAGGTAGGTTTCTCTCTCTCTCTCTCTCTCTCTCTCTCTCATGTTTATGTCTTGTCCACTTATTCCTTATTCGTACTTCACATTTACGCTGTGGTACGCCCAACTTTGTTTCGCTTAGCGCAACCTTAATTGACCTAAGTCGACAAGTCTCCTTAAAACTACAAACAAATTTAAATATAGAAACACACACACACACACACACACTCACACACACACACACAAACACACACAAACACACACACACACACACACACACACATTCAGATATTAGGGTCATACAGCGCCTTGGAGAATGGGAGGCATTCAGGTTCGATCCAAGAAAGGGAAGGTCAAGTCTAATTCCTTGGATCAAAAGTCCCCACCGACATCAAGGAACCTCCCTTGAGGTAAGAAAACGATTATAAAAGTGCTGGAGATTGGAAAAACTACTGAAAGCAATGAACATAAGAAAAGAAGAGAGGTATCCAGAAGAGCCAGAAACGAATATGTAAAAGCTAGAAGACAGTGAGTGACGATATGAGAATAAAACTGACCCAAAAAACAAATATGAACGAAATTGCTACACAGCCACACCAGAAGACAGACCTCTGTAAAAGACAAGGCAGTGGGACTGAAGGTGAGATCACGAGAAACGACAAGGAAATCTGCGAGTAGCTGAATATACTATATAAAGAGGTGCTCTCAGATGCAACAGTGCAACACCAGAGAGTCATAGACGAAGGGTACACCAACAGGTACTGTACACCATACAGAGAACAGAGAAAGAGGAGGAAAAATCCCTAGTGAGCATGATGCATGAAAGCCAACTGGACATAAAGCGTCACCATGTATTCTGCAAAAGGGGTTAGATGCACTGTCCGAACTTCTAGCTTAAATAACCCGCTAGTTTTAGGACTACATTGCCATTGGTTCGAACTCTGTTTCGCGAGTTGCTAGCTAAAATCTACAAGTCAATGGATACGGGGCAACTGCAAGAGATCTGGATGAGAGAATATGTATTCCAAGTATTCAAGAACTGAGACAGAAAGGAAGACAGGATAATATCACTAACATGCACACTGTGTAAGGTTTTAGAGAAAATAATCAGGAGAGTCGTGTAGTACTTGCAGAAAAGTTTAGAAATGACAAATTCTCCCTCACAAATATGCTGGAACTCTAAAATAAAGTAACAGAAGCGAGGCAGTAGAGAGAGGCATGGGGGTACTTCACATTATTGGACTGAGAAAAGCCATTTGACACAATTTCTCACAAGAGACTAGGATAAAAACTTAAGAAGCAGGCAGGAATAACATGGAATGCTCTACAGTGGATCAAGAAGTATCTCACTGAAAGGAGACAAAGTGTCATAATGGGAAAGAATAAAAAGTAAAATTCCACAAGGGTCAGTTTCTGGTGTATGTAAATGACATACCAGACGAGATTGTCTAAGTTGTGTCTCTGCAGGTGATGTGAAATTAATGAAGATAATAATTTCCGATGAGGACTAGAAAAGGCTCCAAATAGACCTGAACCAACTTCAGGATAGGTCAGACAAGTGACTACTAGAATTCGACTTCAGAAAATGCAAGGTTATAAATATACCGAGGAGATTGAAAGAAGACCACACACTGTGTACACACCCCAGAGGACAGAATCTGCTAAATACACTCAAGAAGAAACACAAGAGTGAGCTTAGTGCCGAGTGTGTGGCCAGAGGCGCACATCAACAACAGAATAACGGCTGCAGTTAATGCTCGTATGTAGGAGTTAAGATTAACACTCAGAAATTTCAACAGAGTCATTCACGACCCTATATACTTGTACGAAATATGCCTGGCCAATCTTGAAGCATGCACCACATGTATACATAACTTCATGAATACATACATACACGTGTACATTTGCATAAGCAAACATAAGCACATTTACATATATGCATACGTAACATATGTACACTGATGTATACACACATATACAGATGCATATTTATGCACAAGTATACATCTAAATATGTATTCTGATGCACAAAGTACATACGCATATATGCACGCACTCACATACATAGCTGTATTCATACATAAACATACATGCGCACTCGCATGTATATTTATATTTTCCTGAATTAGAATTTTGTAACCACTTTGCACTATTCCTTTTGCATGCATTGAGGTAGAGGGGGCTGAGCTTAGGGAAAACCAGGATACCTTTCTCGGAACGCGCAGCGACCTAAACACATACAGTTTTTAATGCTATCACTTCCTGCCAGCCCCCTGCCAACATGCTTCCCTCCCCTGCCACCCTGAAAGCCCGTCCCCCTGCTCGCCTTGCCGCTCCAACCCCCCCCCCCACTCCTACCTACCTACCTAAAATGTGTCTTATTATTATTCTCATCTGCCGTGACCATCTCTCACCCCTGCTCTTCTTAATCTCATACTTCTTCGTCCAGCATCTTCTCACCTCCCGTCTTTCTCCTTGTTTCTCGTCGGTTCTTCCTCCTTCTTTAAGAGCCTCTCTCTCCTAGGTTTTCGTAAAGCCTATTGTTGAAATTATTTAAAATCCGGCAAAGTTGCTTTTTACATTTGCAAAAACAACGAATGAAATATTTGTAACAAATTTGAACAACACGACAAACAGGACAAATGACCTCACACAGAAAAAATAGATGCATTTATAATAATAATAATAATAATAATAATAATAATAATAATAATAATAATAATAATAATAATAAATAAATTTCATTTTTAGAAAAAGGTACATGAATGTTACAAGAAAAGGTAAACAGTATTTTTTTTGTGAGAAAAAGCAAAGACACTCAGTCATGTTGGTAAGCACGAACGCCACTCATACAATGTTGAGAGCAACGACACGGTGAACCCTGGAGTTACGTAAGAAACACACGAGTTCTCCCTCTGTTTGCTGCTGCAACAGTAACAGAAAACGGCGAATATTTCACGTTATTTTTTACTTTGCGTTAATATTTACTGTTGAAAATTGGAGTCACTCCCTCACTCCTAGTGTCAGGGGGGTCGCGGGGAGCGACGACCCCTCCATCCCAGGGATCGACTACAGGGTGCCCTGGGCACTTAATACAAGATGGAGGTTCTCTTCCTCTTCCTCAGATCAAACCTGATTACCTCCCATTCTCTAGGCGTTAAAGACCCGTACGGGTTTCGCGCTGTCCCATGACTAGAACAACAATAATAAAATTCTACAGTGAATTCATACTAGTAGCAACATAATATACATAAATATAACTGAGAAATGTGTAGTCGATTGGCTTTAAACCACAATAACCTAACCAACGAACCAAACGCTAACTTTGTATATATTTTGTGGCCTAAGGTTCACTCGTTACATACACAAGGAAAGCAACAGGATATACACACTGAGTGGCGTATACACACAGTGAGTGGCGTATACACACAGTGAATGGCGTATACACACAGTGAGTGGCGTATACACACACTGAGTGGCGTATACACACACTGAGTGGCGTATACACACACTGAGTGGCGTATACACACACTGAGTGGCGTATGCACACAGTGGCGTATGCACACAGTGTGGCGTATACACACAGTGTGGCGTATACACACAGAGTGGCGTATAACTCGGCGTATAAACACAATGAGAATTGACTTTGTCATTTAAAGGATTTAAAGATAGATTACAAGGGAAACGCAGCCTTCAGAGCCCTCGTCTAGTCGATAGGCTTGAAACTCAACAATCTAAGCATATTCAGAAAAAAATAAAATAAAGAGAATAAAGAAACATTGTAACTACCAGTCTACATTCATAGTGTAACTACCAGCCTACATTCATAGTGTAACTACCAGTCTACCTTCATAGTGTAACTACCAGTCTACCTTCATAGTGTAACTACCAGTCTACATTCATAGTGTAACTACCAGTCTACATTCATAGTGTTAATACCAGTCTACATTCATAGTGTTAATACCAGTCTACATTCATAGTGTAACTACCAGCCTACATTCATAGTGTAACTACCAGTCTACATTCATAGTGTAACTACCAGTCTACATTCAGAGTGTAACTACCAGTCTATATTCATAGTGTAACTACCAGTCTACATTCATAGTGTAACTACCAGCCTACATTCATAGTGTGAAATTAGACACATATGCAACACTTGGGTATCTTTATTGAGGAAACGTTTCGCCACAGTGGCTTCATCAGTCCAATACAAAGAAGAAAGTAGTAATAAAAGGAGGAGTTTGAGGTAATCAGTCCCTCGGCCTGGAGTAGATGTGTTCAGTCCATCAATCTTGAAGTAAATACAATATAAGGCAAATAGAAGTGCTACTGTAGACAGGTGAGATGAGCAGGAGGAGGCGGGTCATAGTGGTATCATCCACTAGTCGAAGTAAGTCCTTTGGACAAGGACTTACTTCGACTAGTGGATGATACCACTATGACCCCGCCTCCTCCTGCTTCATCTCACCTGTCTACAGTATATAAGCAACTTCTATTTGCCTTATATTGTATTTACTTCAAGATTGATGGACTGAACACATCTACTCCAGGCCGAGGGACTGATTACCTCAAACTCCTCCTTTTATTACTACTTTCTTCTTTGTATTGGACTGATGAAGCCACTGTGTGGCGAAACGTTTCCTCAATAAAGATACCCAAGTGTTGCATATGTGTCTAATTTAACAACTTGTCGGTTCTCTGAACCATTCATCTACATTCATAGTGTAACTACCAGTCTACATTCAGAGTGTAACTACCAGCCTACATTCATATTGTAACTACCAGTCTACATTCATAGTGTAACTACCAGTCTACATTCAGAGTGTAACTACCAGTCTACATTCAGAGTGTAACTACCAGTCTACATTCAGAGTGTAACTACCAGTCTACATTCAGAGTGTAACTACCAGTCTACATTCAAAGTGTAACTACCAGTCTACATTCAGAGTGTAACTACCAGTCTACATTCAGAGTGTAACTACCAGTCTACATTCAGAGTGTAGCTACCAGTCTACATTCAGAGTGTAACTCTACCAGTCTACATTCAGAGTATAACTACCAGTCTACATTCAGAGTATAACTACCATTCTACATTCAGAGTATAACTACCAGTCTACATTCAGAGTATAACTACCAGTCTACATTCAGAGTTTAACTACCAGTCTACATTCAGAGTTTAACTACCAGTCTACATTCAGAGTATAACTACCAGTCTACATTCAGAGTTTAACTACCAGTCTACAGAGTATAACTACCAGTCTACTGAGCATAACTACCAGTCTACAGAGCATAACTACCAGTCTACAGAGCATAACTACCAGTCTACAGAGTATAACTACCAGTCTACAGAGTATAACTACCAGTCTACAGAGTATAACTACCAGTCTACAGAGTATAACTACCAGTCTACAGAGCATAACTACCAGTCTACAGAGTATAACTACCAGTCTACAGAGCATAACTACCAGTCTACAGAGTATAACTACCAGTCTTTTCTCAAATTATAAATGCGCGCTTCTCTTTGTTTGTAAACACTCCCCCTCCCCCCCCCCTCTCATCCACACACATTGTATTCTTCCCTTCTCGTTTTAGTGTGTCTTGTCAATGATCTTAGTTGGACCGAAACGTCGTCATAAGTTTCACTCTTCTAAGTGAGGGTAATTTGTGTAGTCCTGTGGAGAAACAAGTTGTAGAACAAGTTGTAGACAACGTTTCGTACTGTGTACAGCTACAACAGATCGTCAACATTATCAGTCATGATAGTGAAGCTCTACAGTGAGCGAAGCGTTGCGCTGTTTCTTTTGTTTCACCTTGTCTGCATCTTCATACCATGTGAGGAGCTCTTGATCCAAGGAGGGGGACCAGTCTTACCCTTCCTTGGATGGAGCCTGACTGCCTGCCAACACCCAGGCGCTGCATGACTCGCATGGGTTTAGCGTTTCTTGGGTGATAAACATTATACCTGGAGGGAGTTTCGGGGGGTCAACGCCCCGTGGTCCGGTAGTTCTCAGTACTTGAAGGGAGGGCCATTATGGGGTAGGTCTCAGCACTTGAAGGGAGGGCCATTATGGGGTAGGTCTCAGCACTTGAAGGGAGGGCCATTATGGGGTAGTTCTCGGCATTTGAGGGAGGGCCATTTGGAGGTGGTTGTTAGAGCGTGACCACTGTGGTTGAGGTGATGACGGTCAGTGTGTTCTTGGGAATAATTGCAAGATATTTCAGAATACGGCAAGGAGAAGCTGAAACCACAAGAATAAGAGCGTTCATGTTACGGATTGACAAGCTGTGTGTGTCCACGTCATTTCTATCAATCCGGATACATGCATACATACACGTGTACACACACACACACAAGGCTCTTGGAGCAGAGACACAGTGGATCTAGTAGCTATCAGTGAATAGGCGGGGCCAGGAGCAGTGGCTCGGCCCTGCAACCACAAAGAGGTGAGGACACACACACACACACACTTTACTAAACCCGTGTGAGTCACACACGTACATACGTGTCCTACGAGGAGAGTTTAAGGGAAATCGACCTAACGACACTGGAGGACAGGAGAGATAGGTAGGATATGATAGCGACATATAAAATACTGAGTGGAATTGACAAGGTGCACAGAGGCAGGATGTTCCAGAGATGGGACACAGCAACAAGGGGTCACAATTGGAAGTTGAAGACTCAGATGAATCACAGGGATGTTAGGAAGTATTTCTTCAGTCACAGAGTTGTCAGAAAGTGGAATAGTCTGGGAAGTGATGTAATGGAGGTTGGATCCATACATAGCTTTAAGAAGAGGTATGATAAAGCTCATAGAGCAGGAAGAGTGACCTAATAGCAGCCAGTGAAGAGGCGGGGCCAGGAGCTGTGAATCGACCCCTGCAACCACAACTAGGTGAGTACGTACCCACACAAAACAGGCCAAGTGTCTATCGACATGTGCCTATGACAGCTAGTAACTACAGTTTGTGGGCGAGGTACACGGGGCCGAGGTTCAGGTATTATCATTCATTTATTCTCAGAGGTCAGGGTCTAAACTTCAGCCACACTCTCCCTTCCTCAGCCACACCACCAGTGTCTCCCTCAGCCACACCACCAGTGTCTCCCTCAGCCACACCACCAGTGTTTCCCTCAGCCACACCACCAGTGTTTCCCTCAGCCACACCACCAGTGTCTCCCTCAGCCACACCACCAGTGTCTCCCTCAGCCACACCACCAGTGTCTCCCTCAGCCACACCACCAGGAAGAGAGTAAATCGACGATAGTGTCATCCCTGGTAAGAGAGGCTGCGATCATGTTTGTCTCGCGATTACCAGACGGAGAATCGAGCCAGTAAGAAGCTTTGCGTTTAACGATCCACATAACGATATCAGTGTTGTTACTGCGACCTCTGCAGCATCGGTCACTGCATGCACCTCAGCATTCTTCACAGCATCTTCCGCTCTATCCTCCACTTCATTCCTTGCAGTATCCGTTGCAGCATCGATTGCAGCATATTTAGGACTCGCCACAGCAACCCAAACATCCTTCGTAGTATTATTTAAAGCATTTTTCGCAGAATCCTCAATATCCTCCACATTCTTCACGGTATCCTACGCAGCATCCTGACTGCAGCATCAATTGCTTTATCTCTCACAGCATCCCTCGAAGCCTTCTCCACCGAATTCTACACAGCATCGTCTGTAGCATCGTATGGAGCTTCCTGTGCAGCATCGTCTGCAGCACAATCTAATCTGAAACCATCTTAACACCTACTATGTAGTAGGCTTTTTCTTTAATGGAGCTGAAAACCAGCTCCTGTAGACCAGCGGATGATTACCCACTTAACTGGTCATCATCTGATTAAGACCCGTGTCAGGAGACACTTCTGTGTCCTGACAAATAAACCACCACCACTACTAAATCCACATCCCCCACAGTATCATATGTATCCCTCCTCCTCTCCCCTCTTCACAGCATCCCTTACAGTATCCTATGAATCCCTTCTTCCCTCCCCGCCTCAGGCTGACACATTTCTACACCTTGTATGAGCATCATCTGCGTGATGAAATATGACAGGGGAAACGCAGATAGGTCTAGTTCCCATTGTGTAGCTATATTACGAACATATTACGAACACGGACGATGATCAAGGTAGAAACGAGGAGAGTAAATACTTATATATTTCCTCCAACAAACAGCAAGCAATATTATATGTACAATATTTACAGAAGATATGTACAAAAAGGCAATTTGCAAGCAAGAGAATCTATGAGAACTGTCTTCGACCAGACTTGGAGTAAGTCTGCCAAGATTGATTTACGAGTTTACCTGGAGAGTTTACCTGGAAAGAGTTCCGGGGGTCAACGCCCCCGCGGCCCGGTCTGTGACCAGGTCCAAAATCGCTACAGAACTTTGCCGGGCTTCCTTGTGATGGCTGGATGAACCAAGGTGCAAGCATAACGATGGAAGGCCCGCTCATTATACCTTTAGCACCTGGTTCGCTGGTCGGGAGGGCATGCCTGTATGGGTGTGTGACATACGCCGATTAAAATGTAACGTACTCGTAGCATGCCCCAAGCTATCACAGAATACGGTAGCAGCACAGTACTGATGTATCGAGCTTTGCTTAATATAAAAACAAGGATCACTGACAATAACCTCGGCAGGCGAGAGAAGTGTTTGTGTTGGGTCGATGTCATCACTCGGGAGCAGAGTCGCGAGCCATATCAAATTGCATTATCCACCAATTCCCCGTGGAGAGAGAGATGTGTCGCCCAGAAGTGGGCAATTACCGCGGTTGGCGGGCCACTTTGCCAGCTATGGTACGCTGCCCAAGTCGTACACTTTCTACATGCAAATGCTCAACAAGAGCTAAAAATCAAGTCTTGCCCTTGCACATGTAGGAAATAAAGAAGATATAATTGACATTAATTGAAAATTAGGTTAAATCGAAGCAAATCATTGAGCAAACATTTATTCTGCATATTGATTTGCATATTAATGAGAATGTGAGAGGGTCACTCAATGGGAAGACTGACGGTGTTGATGTGTGTTAACCAGACCGCTGGAGTCAACCATCGTCTCCAGCAGTTGCTGCAATATCTCGACGTTCTGTTATTGGAGTCAAGCCTCGTCTCCAGCAGTTGCTGCAATATCTCTACGTTCTGCTTCAAGGTGGTTATCGGTAATGGAAATTGTATAGTCGACTGCAACACAGGAATTGTCTGCTTACATATGTATGTATATATATATATATATATATATATATATATATATATATATATATATATATATATATATATATATATATATATATATGCAAGACAACCACTATGAAAAATAGAGGAATTCCAAGCGCTTTCGTGACTACTCACATTATCAAGGAACTATAAAAGGAAACATGACAAGAAGGCTTATAAAGGGGCAAGACTACACCTCACAGTCACATCATACTAACAAAGACCACACCTCACAGTAGCGTAACATCGCACGACTCATAAGAACATAAGAACATAAGAAAGGAGGAACACTGCAGCAGGCCTGTTGGCCCATTCTAGGCAGGTCCTTCACATTCCATCCCACTAACAGAATATTTGTTCAACCTAATTTTCAATGCTACCCAAGAAATAAGCTTTGATAATTTTATTTACTCATGTGCAATTCCCACTCAAATCCAACCCCTTTCACTCATGAATTTATCCAACCTAAATTTGAAACTACCCAAGGTCCTAGCTTCAATAACCCTACTAGGCAGACTGTTCCACTCATCAACTACCCTATTTCCAAACCAATACTTTCCTATATCCTTTCTAAATCTAAACTTATCTAACTTGAATCCATTATTGCGGGTTCTCTGGAGAGATACCCTCAAGACCTTATTTATATCCCCTTTTTTAATACCCATTTTCCACTTGTATACCTCGATCATGTCTTCCCTCATTCTACGTCTTACAAGTGAATGTAATTTAAGGGTCTTCAATCTTTCTTCGTAAGGAAGATTTCTAATGCTATGTATTAATTTAGTCATTCTACGCTGAATGTTTTCTAACGAATTTATGTCCATTCTGTAATATGGAGACCAGAACTGAGCTGCGTAATCTAGGTGAGGCCTTACTAATGATGTATAAAGCTGTAATATAACCTCTGGACTTCTGTTGCTAACACTTTTGATATAAATCCCAGTAATCTATTTGCCTTATTACGTACGCTTAGGCATTGTTGTCTTGGTTTAAGGTTGCTGCTTACCATCACCCCCAAGTCTTTCTCGCAATCTGTATGGCTAAGTTCTACGTTATTTAACTTATAAGTGCTTGGGTTATGGACACTCCGAGCTTTAGAACTTTGCATTTATCTACATTGAACTGCATCTGCCATTTTTCTGACCAGGAATTGAGTTTGTCTAAATCCTCCTGTAGTTCACTGACATCTACGTCTGAATCGATTATCCTACCTATCTTCGTGTCATCAGCGAATTTGCTCATATCACTAGAAATTCCCTCGTCAAGGTCATTTATATATATTATAAACAACAACGGGCCCAAAACCGATCCCTGAGGAACGCCACTTGTTACAGATCCCCACTCCGATTTAACCCTCATTTATGCACACCCTCTGCTTCCTATTGGTGAGCCATGACTCGATCCATGACAACACTTTTTCCCCAATGCCATGAGCAGCCACTTTCTTTAACAGTCTCTGATGTGGTACTCTATCAAAAGCCTTACTAAAATCCAAATAAACGATATCGAATTCTTTATCATTATCAACTGCCTCAAAAGCCTTACTGAAAAAGTTAATAAATTAGTTAGGCAGGAACGGCCCCTGATGAATCCATGCTGAGTATCATTAATCAAATTATGCCTATCGAGATGGCTTTTATGTTATCAGCTATAATCGACTCTAGTAATTTGCCTACAATTGATGTTAGACTTATTGGGCGGTAATTTGATGGTAACGACTTGTCCCCTGCTTTAAAAATAGGAATTACATTAGCTATCTTCCACGTATCCGGCACTACACCTGTTTGAAGAGATAGGTTAAAAATGTTAGTTAAGGGTTCACAGAGTTCTATTTTGCATTCCTTAAGAACCCTTGAAAAAGCTCATCAGGCCTGGCGATTTATTTTGCTTCAAACGGTCTATCTGTTTGATAACCTTTTCGCTAGTGACTGTGATACTACATATTTATCTTCTTCAGGCCCACTAAAATACCTAATTCTTGGGATATTATTAGTGTCTTCCTGAGTGAAAACCGAGAGAAAATAATTATTAAAAATAGAGCACATTTCATTCTCTTTGTCAGTAAGATACCCATAATTATTTTTAAGGGGACCTAACTTTTGTTCTATACACCTGGAAAAAACTTTTTGGGTTAGTTTTCGATTCCCTAGCAACTTTAATTTCGTAGTCCCGTTTAGCTTTTCTTATCCCCTTTTTAACATCCCTCTTAATGTCAATATACTGACTCATAAGATGACCCTCACCTCTTTTGATACGCCTATAAATTCCTTTCTTCTGCACTAAAAGATATTTGAGCCTATTATTCATCCATTTTGGGTCATTTCTATTCGATCTAATTTCTTTATATGGGATAAATGTTATTTGGGCAGCATGTATAGTGTTCAGAAAACTGTCATATTGATAGCTCTCTTCATTACCCCAGTCCACAGATGATAAGTGTTCTCTAAGTCCATTGTAATCTGCTAAGCGAAAATCTGGGACCGTTACTGAGTTATTCGTACTATGAAACTTCCATTCAATGCCAAAGGTAATTGATTTGTGGTCGCTTGCGCCGAGTTCCTCTGTAATTTCTAAATTATTAACAAGGGTTTCCTTGTTTGCCAGAACTAAGTCAAGCAGGTTATTTCCCTTGTAGGTTCTGTCACAAACTGCTTCAAAAACAATCTTGAACTACTTCTAAGAAGTCGTTAGATTCTAAATTCCCAGTCAAAAATTCCAATCAATTTGACTAAAGTTGAAGTCACCCAGAATAACTACGTTATCTTGCATTGTGGCCTTAACAATTTCCTCAAATAGTAGTCTCCCTTGGTCCCTATCTAAGTTTGGGGGACGGTATATCACACCTAAAATCAATTTTTCATGCCCCTCTGAAAATTCTATCCAGACAGACTCTGTATGTGTTATTTCAGACTTTATTCCCTTTTTTATGCAACAGTTCAAGCGATCTCGGACATACAGTGCCACTCCACCCCCCTTCCCGAAACTTCTGTCTACTTGGAACAATTTAAAACCCTATATATGACATTCAGCAGGCATGTCCCTATTTTTCGTATTGAACCACGTCTCAGTTATGGCAAATACATCAATGTTACCTGCACTTGCAACTAATCTCAAATCGTCCATCTTATTCCTAGCACTACGACTATTTGTATAATACACTTTTAAAGACCCTCCTTTCTCTTTACCCTTCCTGCTCCATTCTGTTTTACCACTATACCTATTACTGTCCTTGTTATTGTTAAGATTTTTTATATCAAAGCCTAGATCTATATTTCGACATTCAGTATTTTCCATTTCTAAACCCATACCTCTAACTAATCCTAGTTTAAAGTCCTAACAACACCCTCAACTGAGCTAGCAAGAAAATCCACACCTGCCCTGGATAAGTGAACCCCATCCCTGGCATACATGTCATTTCGGCCATAGAAGTGGTCCCAGTTGCAAATGAATGGTACTGCATTGTCCTTACAGTGTTTGTCCAGCCAGCAATTGACACCAATTGCCCTGGACAGCCATTCATCTCCAACTCCTCTCCTTGGCAAAATACACATATGACAGGGTTCCCACCCTTCTTCCTAATTATGTCTATTGCTGACCTATACCTGCTAGTCAGGTCCTCACTCCTACGTCTGCCAACATCGTTGCCTCCAGCACTGAGACAGATAATAGGATTGCTCCCATTACCTCTCATGATGTCGTCCAGACGGCTAACAATATCCTCCATCCCAGCCCCAGGAAAGCAAACCCTCTGTCTCCTACTTCTCTCTTTCAAGCAGAAGGCCCTATCCATATACCTAATTTGACTATCCCCAACAAGAACAATGTTCTTACCTTCCTTGGTGTCGTTCGTGATGTTCCCTGTAGTCGACTCACATTCATCGGGTAACACGGAGAATCGGTTCGATGTTTCCACAACAGGTTTCTGGTTCTTCGTTAATTCTACCTCTCCATCCATCGTCTTGATCTTTAACTTTGTCCCATGCATTCCGGCCACTGTCCAGGTTCCTTTCTTGGCTTGAGGATTCTCAACAGGAGGATTACTACGAATCCTCTTGTTTTCCTCAGTCAGTCGCTGTATCTCAAGCTTAGCTACCCTCAGTTCTTCCTTCAGCTGCTGGTAGAGTAGCTCAAGAGAGGACATCTTGTTCAGATTCATATATATATATATATATATGCAAAACAACCACTATGAATAAATAGAAGAATTCCAAGCGCTTTCGTGACTACTCACATTATCAAGGAACTATGAAGAGGAACTGTGAAGAGGAACTTAAGAAAGGACCTGAAACTCTTCCCAAGAATTAAGATTAGTCCAATTTATCATTAAATTCTTCCCAAATTTTATTAATTATAAATGAATCCAATTTATATAAACCAAAAGAAATATTCATATTTTCAAAACTACTTTTTATGAAACATGATTCTATTATATTCCTTTCAACCATTGACTTGCTTAATACAACTTTCTCAGCATTTTGAAAATCAATTGGTTAAAGTCTCTCACATGAATAAATAGAGCGTTAGAATCTTGTCCAGTTCTAATGCTATATTTATGTTGTTTTAATCTTAGTTCAAGACTTTTACCAGTTTGACCGTAATAAACTTTATCGCATATTTTACAGGGAATCTTATAGACACATCCGTCAGCATTTTGGGGGAATTTTTTATCAAAAGTCTTTTTACTGTATCAATATTTTTAAATACAACTTTGATATTAAAATTCTTAAGAAAGGAAGGCATATCAACCAAGTTCGAACAGAGTTGTAGATGCGTGGAACAATCTTCCGAGTAGGGTGATAGAGGCTAGGACCTTGGGTGGCTTTAAAAAGAGATTGGACAAATATATGAGTGGGAGGGGCTGGGTTTGATTGGTGTCGTGAGTACGGGAGTAAATTCTTAGGTAGTGGTGGTTTTGATAAGGACTTGCCTTTTATGGGCCAGTAGGCCTTCTGCACTGTTCCTCCATTCTTATGTTCTTAAGTTTTCATGGTAAGGGAGAACCAACATATTTTTGGTTGAATAGGGTTGGTTGTCCCTTTTTGGATTGTAAAAAGCATTTCTAGCTATTTTAAAAGATTTATCAATTACGTTTCTTGGGTATTTTAAATCATTAGCCATTTCATAAATTTTAGAGATTTCTTCATCTATGAACTCTGGACTACAAATACGTAAAGCTCTCAAAAACATTGAAGAGAAAACCGACACTTTAACTATCTTGATGTGAAGAATAATAGTGTACATAGGAACAATTATTTGTAGGTTTTCTGTAAATTTTAAATTTAAAATCAATGTTACCGTTAATAATAAAAACATCTAGGAAGAGCAATGAGTTATTTACTTCGAATTCAACAGTAAAATTTATAGAATGAGCTAAGCTATTTAATTTAACAAGGAAATGGTTTATGTCTACATTCTTGTTTCCTTTTATAGTTCCTTGATAATGTGAGTAGTCACGAAAGCGCTTGGAATTACTCTATTTTTTCATAGTGGTTGTCTTGCATATTTTGATATATATATATATATATATATATATATATATATATATATATATATATATATATATTTAATTTATATATATTAGACCTTGATCCAAACAGCACAAACATTATTTGACAGGAGAAGTGTTTTTTTTTTTTTTTTTAGAAATGCAAAATAATGAAGAGACGTAAAAACTTTTCAGGTGGTGGTGACGTATGGCTGAAAATACACAACACATTTCGATCATTTAATAAGGAAGCTTCCACGAGTGGCTTCTTCAGTCCTGGTGTTGACCTGGTTTGTTGTGAAAGGAAGACATTACATTGGTGGTCAGTAGATCACATTGCTGGTCAGTAGATCACGTTGCTGGTCAGTAGATCACGTTGCTGGTCAGTAGATCACATTGCTGGTCAGTAGATCACATTGCTGGTCAGTAGATCACATTGTTGGTCAGTAGATCACATTGCTGGTCAGTAGATCACATTGCTGGTCAGTAGATCACATTGCTGGTCAGTAGATCACATTGCTGGTCAGTAGATCACATTGCTGGTCAGTAGATCACATTGCTGGTCAGTAGATCACATTGCTGGTCAGTAGATCACATTGCTGGTCAGTAGATCACATTGCTGGTCAGTAGATCACATTGCTGGTCAGTAGATCACATTGCTGGTCAGTAGATCACATTGCTGGTCAGCAGATCACATTGCTGGTCAGCAGATCACATTGCTGGTCAGTAGATCACATTTCTGGTCAGTAGATCACATTGATGGTCAGTAGATCACATTGATGGTCAGTAGATCACATTGCTGGTCAGTAGATCACATTGCTGGTCAGTAGATCACATTGCTGGTCAGTAGATCACATTGCTGGTCAGTAGATCACATTGCTGGTCAGCAGATCACATTGCTGATCAGTAGATCACATTGCTGGTCAGTAGATCACATTGATGGTCAGTAGATCACATTGATGGTCAGTAGATCACATTGCTGGTCAGTAGATCACATTGCTGGTCAGTAGATCACATTGCTGGTCAGTAGATCACATTGCTGGTCATTAGATCACATTGCTAGTCACTAGATCACATTGCTGGTCAGTAGATCACATTGCTGGTCAGTAGATCACATTGCTGGTCAGTATATCACATTGCTGGTCAGTATATCACATTGCTGGTCAGTATATCACATTGCTGGTCAGTAGATCACATTGCTGGTCAGTAGATCACATTGCTGGTCAGTAGATCACATTTCTGGTCACTAGATCACATTGCTAGTCACTAGATCACATTGCTGGTCAGTATATCACATTGCTGGTCAGTAGATCACATTGCTGGTCAGTAGATCACATTGCTGGTCAGTAGATCACATTGCTGGTCAGTATATCACATTGCTGGTCAGTATATCACATTGCTGGTCAGTAGATCACATTGCTGGTCAGTAGATCACATTGCTGGTCAGTAGATCACATTGCTGGTCAGTATATCACATTGTCGATCATTAGATCACATTGCTGGTTAGTAGATCGCATTATTGTTTAGATCACATTGTCAGTAGATCACACTGCTGACCCAGGTCAGATTATAAGACTATATATCACATTTGTTAAGTAAAAGGACACAAATGCAACTATCACATTAGCTGCTCATAGGAAACCGAATACGACAATTTCAGACTGATGTTTTTCCAAGATAGGAAAATAAATATCCTTTTTTTTCAGTCTTTAATTATGCAATTGCAAGTCAGCTATAATGGATCGGAGGCGATCTGCGTGCCGCACCTTGCTCCCTTGATACAGCTTCATTGCATTCCTGATGGACTATGGTCCACAAATTGCCGATCAATTGCTCTCCCTCCCTTGTGCAGAGACTCCATGACCCTCACTCCGTACACAAGGATAGCACAGGATGTCAACAAGGAGAGGATATCAAAGTTCATCTTTTTTTTATCTTGCGTGTCAGTGGATGCCTAAGGTCATCAAGGAGAGGATATCAATGATATCATCATTGTTTCTATCTTCCTAAACAGTTTTGGGTCTTTTCAAAACACCTCGACTCCTAGAAACGAGAAAACGAACCCACTGGAAAACTGGAGAAAACGAACCCACTAGATGATTTCCCAACGAATATTAAAATTCTTTATCGCTCAGCGCTAAAATAATTAATACCAAACTCATTTACAGATCTATATTTTCTCAGCCATCCTGGTTACATGGAAAACACGCATGTGTCGCAAACAGTGTCACTGGGTCTCCCTGTCACCTGATGATACCATGATTGGTACAGACTGATACCATCAATCGATTTAAGTAAATCTAGACTTGGTCAGGCCTCAGCGAGGCCTAACCAAGCTACTGGCGAGCGATACCTAGCCTAAATATTAAAAAAATGGCAAATATATTCATTTACATAAAGTCACCTGATGATCTCTGACCTCGAGAGAGTCGGAGACAATCTGGCAGGCCGTTGAGCACGGGAAATCACCACCCGTTGAGCACTCTGCTCCTATGTTAGTATAATTTTTCCGTGCAGAGAGTGCATGAGCAGCGAGAAGACTACAGCACCTGTCACTAAGGTCAACTTAGCTGCCAATTAGCTGTAGGGAAGGGATACTTTCAGCATAGCTAAACAAAAGGAGACGGTGAGGCAAAGGTGGCGAGCTAAATAGGCAAAAAATATCGGGAAGCAGCAGGAAGAGGAAGAAATGCAGAAGGAAATGAGAAGAAGGTTTTGAAATAAGTTGTGGTAGGATTAAAGCTCTTAGACTGTAAATTCCAATACGTTAAAAAAAATAATCAATCAAGGGCTTGACTGTATTGTATCGAAATCAATATGATAATGGTATATAATACCGACAAGTTGACAAGACAAATGTGCAACAGTTAGGTATCTTCATTTCGAAACGTTTCGCCCACACGGTAGGCTTTTTTTCAGTCGAGTAGAGGATACAGCAGAAGCAGTAGAGATGTAAAGACGATGTAATCAGTTCATCATGTTGAAGACGTACTTTTGAGATGGTCAATCTCTCAAATCAAAACTTACACAGCCCAACAACAGTGGAACATTTCCTCTAGCAAACGCAACAATCCATGAAAGTTTCAAGATGATCGGAAAACGTTTTCTCTGGTTATCACAGGCACCCAGCTGTTCCTAGTTTATTAATTATATCATTAAATTGACAATATTTTACTTATAAACGTATTATTTATAAGGTGCTCTGATTATTAAAAATTCAGGCTATTCAGGTCAAGTATATTTAAATTGTTTTCCAAGAAATGCTATGCCATTTTATAAATAGAGATAAATTGGCTCCTCATATTTAAAAAAACAATCCGCTCCTTCTAAGTAGGATAAGCCACTGTTGAAAGTTTTAGGCTGATCAGAAGAAGCTTTCTCAGCATCAGGAACGACTTCATAAAACAGAGAAAAGCGCACCAGGCCGTCAGCATAGTAGCAGGAGCTATCCTCTAGTTATGGTTCACCAACGATTAAAATTTGGAGCCAATCGACTCTCTGGAGTTACAACAGAAGACCTCGGACGATGAAGAGAAAATAATTGACAGCCACCTGTGAATTTCCTGACTCGGAGGATAAATTCAGCATTTGTTTCCGCTGTGTAACTATCATATAGAATGGGGTAGCAGTGTACTGCTAACGTATCCAAGATGGCTAAAAAAATATATATCGTGGTAGTGGTGGTACTCGTACTGATGGTGTTACCGGAGGAATTATTCGTGGTAATGATGTTTCTAGAAAGACATCTAAAGTTAAAATGATGGCAAATGTGCTAGTTCCTTCGCCTTTCGCGAAAAGCTTCAAACAATTAACATTTGATAAGTGAAAATTAAACAAGACAAGCAAGAATCACTTACCTAGGTCAGCAATGCACTCAGCACTTTTTTTTTAACACGTCGACCGTTTTCCACCAAGGCAGGGTGACCACCGAGGCAGGGTGACCACCGAGGTAGGGTGACCACCGAGGCAGGGTGACCACCGAGGCAGGGTGACCACCGAGGCAGGGTGACCACCGAGGCAGGGTGACCATCGAGGCAGGGTGACCATCGAGGCAGGGTGACCACCGAGGCAGGGTGACCACCGAGGCAGGGTGACCACCGAGGCAGGGTGACCACCGAGGCAGGGTGACCATCGAGGCAGGGTGACCACCGAGGCAGGGTGACCACCGAGGCAGGGTGACCACCGAGGCAGGGTGACCATCGAGGCAGGGTGACCACCGAGGCAGGGTGACCACCGAGGCAGGGTGACCACCGAGGCAGGGTGACCACCTAGGCAGGGTGACCCAAAAAGAAGGAAAAACCAAGAAAGAAAAAACTTTCATCATTCAACACTTTCACCTCACTCATACATAATCACTGTCTTTGCAGAGTCGCTCAGATACGCCACCTTAGATGTCCCTCCAAATTGCCATTATCTCAAACCTATCCTTGCTGGCATTGTACTTCCCATTTCCAGGACTCAAGTCCGGCTAACCGGTTTCCCTGAATCCCTTTACAAACTATTACTCTGCTCACACTCCAACAGCTCGTCAGGTCCCAAAAACCATTCGTCTCCATTCACTACTATCTAACACGCTCACGCACGCTTGCTGGAAGTCCAAGCCCCTTGCCTATAAAACCTTCTTTACCTCCTCCCTCCAACCTTTTCGGGGACGACCCCTGTATGTTTACTCGTAAATTACTATTATTTATCACCACTGCGAATCATTCACTCTGTTCCCAACTTAGCAGACTTTTTACGCAGACTACCTGATTAATCCCATATTATTTTTAATATATTCATGGAGATGGGAGGTAATTAGATTTGACTCAAGGAAGGGAAGGGAAAGGTAGCTACACCTCCTTGGATCCAGAGCTGCTAACCCGTATCAAGGCATCTTCCGCTAAGACATTGGTCCTGTATCTGTCCATGAGTGCGTGATGATCGCTTGCGTGCTACTAGCTCTGTCCACGCCAATTAAAGAGCCTCAAATTGGAAGACAGTTAGCTCTGAAGTAATACTGAACTGTCATTTTCGCTAGAAATTGACGTCTGCCGATCTGTGGCAGGCATCAGGAGGACATTATCACAAAGGTTTGATAAAGTGCTTCACCTCAGAATAATAAGGTTCAACATGATACGAACACGGTAGAAAGAGCATATTTGAGGTGAGGGTACGAACTATGGTGCGTGTTGAACACTGATGTCTGACGGAGCACACACGTACCCTGACGGTCACTGTGCATCTCTAATTTCTTTCATTAACACAGCAAGACAAAGTTATTCCAAGACATTAACAAATGCATGCTAACTGCCAGTTTTCACTTGACGTGTCCCCAGGTCGCATTAGCTCAATTTACGTCTTGTTATCATTAATTCTTTTACAGCTAACTCATCCTAGATATCGAATGCGTTAATTATTAAAAGTCTCGGTCGGAGGAACATAACAGAGAAGGATTGTAATGGGCCTAGTGGCTCTTGCTAGGTACGGTCTTCTTATACCCAGTCATTCTCACCTACATGTAATCTAACCTCATTGAAGAGAATTAAGTTCCAAGTGCCTTCGTGTTCCCTGTCACATTTTCTAGGAATACGATTCTCAAGGAATTCAATGAGAATGTAAGTGAGGTATCACGAAAACTAATGGAATTAATTCCTTTCAGAATGGTTGCATTGCTTACGAAGGTATCACTTATTCAACAACAAAAATTCCACACGATGAAGAGAGAACCTGAAACGACGTTCCGGTCCGTGCTGGACCATTATTATTTCGTAATGGTCCAGGACATCTAAAATTGGTCCAGTCATCTAAAATTTCCTATCTACGTGTGGGTTAGTTGCAAATTGTGCCAGCCACGGTATTGTGATTTTTTTTTACCTTCAAATCACTTAAATCTTATAATTTTACTGCATTCTCACTTATATATTTGTCTTACCTATTTTTTTAAGTTACCCCAATGTATTATTATTAGCTTCAGTGAGCTGCTTTAGTCTTATACACAACTGTATTATGTTCTCCGTCTCCTGTGACAAGTAAATCGGTTAACATTCCTTATATTCTTCTCGTGTTGTTTTTGCTTTGTGACTGGCAAGAGCGATGTAACGATAAAGACAAAAAGCGAAACTTAGAATAAGAGTATTGTTGTTGATAAAGTATCGTCGGTAAATATTTGTCTAGGGAGGAAAAAAATAAAACGAGGATATTGCAATTTCTATTACACGACGCTCACAAACAACGCTCCGTGAAATCCACAGCTCTAAACATACTGTCACTGCTGATTAACACTTGATAATCACTTCGTTGTAACTGGCGTCCATTCGCAGATGGTGTTGAGTTGTGTGTAGACATCCCTTGTCCGTGCAGACACTAGCCAGGGATCCAACCTGACACCGCTAACATCGAAGCCACTGCTCGAAACATGAAGTATGAATTCAATTTTAGATCACATACTTAAAATGGAAACTACACGATGTTTCGAGCGATATCCCATACTAAGTGTAGGCGAGAGGGTTTCATCACTGTAGACACATTTATTCCCAAGGAGCAAAGTCAAATCGGGCCTATAAGAATGTTAACAACAAAGTTGTTTAAGATAACCCATTTTAGGCACGCAGGCATTAGTATGTTGACAGAGATAAGGGCCGCGGAACTCTTGTGCAGCTCCTTGAACATCCATGTTATCCTTATGCTATCATCCCTTTGCAATACTTGCAATAACAAGCAGGCTGTTTGTTATTTCAACGACGACTCTATCTTTGACTGCTTGCCACCAGTTTGCAGATAAGAGGCGGATGAGGTCATTAGCTTTCGTCGTCAGCTATGATAAGCACGCTAATAAATTCTTGCATTCATGGTGTCACTAATCAGCTATTGGTGCCCAGCAAACCTCGCTTATTATGCTGGATTACATTATCACTCTTGTTATAGACAACGTCGAAGCGAATTTACACTTGGCTTTCATACTATGATCTTAAGACACTGTCTCGGGGTTTAGATTTAAATCTGAATGATAATGATATGATGCAAATTACTGTTAGCTTATAGTGAAAGAGTATTGGAATATTGATTTGAAAACGGAGGTAATGTGTGGGACGGAGGGATAATCAGGTTTGAACCCAGGGACGGAAGGTTAGCAATAATTCCTTGGATCAAGAGACATATACCAGCATCCAGGATAGCTCCTGAATGTAATTCATCACCCAGAGGAGGAAGCGAAGAGGAAAAGGCCGCTAATAGTTTCTAAGTCACCGGTTGATCTAGATTGCAGACGCCACAGCCATCCTGCTACCTCGGGTCTGCTCCAAGGAACTTGAAATTCTGCTCAGTCTCGGGAGGATGACGTCTCAAGATAATAGGGAAGAAGCGTGCAGCTGGACTGAGAAAGTAGCAAGGGCCGAGGATCACCTGGTGACGGAGGGACGTGAACCATGACGAGCATCAGGTACTGTGGTGCCCTCGGAGCAAAGGTCCTCCTCGCTACGCCACCAGGCGTACACTACAAGCTTGTCTTAATGGCTTCGGACCTTCGGAAACAAAAAAAAAAAGAGAAAATGACAGACGCCTGAATATGGATGGTTCTGACCACTGCAATGTGCAACACATACACTGCTAGAAAGCGTCTTTGCAATAATGCCGTTTGCTTAATTACCTTCCATTCTCTAGGCTCTGTAACTTATTTTTCTTACGTGTTTAGCTCTTCCTCGAATATATAATAACAATTCTCTTAGCTCGAGTCCAGTGGAATGACCGGACAGACTGGTACTGAGATTAGCTGAAGGGGAACGCGTCTCTACCATTATGCTGAATAACCCACACGAGTTTAGTACTTCAATAGAAAAAAATATCCAGGTAGAAGATACCGAAAATTACGTCAACGATCTTCAACTACAGTTGAGGCAAAGCTAAAGAGAAACAGACACAATACATAATTTTGATTGGTGAAGTCTTACGATTTTCTCTGGACAAAAAGGAGCACAAAATTTAATTATTTTATAAATTATGTACACAGTTAAAACTATATTGACAGGCAGACAGACAGACACATACACAGACAGACACACAGACAGACACACACACATCAACCAAATAACTGTTGCAACATATGGGCGCCTGGCAAATCTAGGAATAGCGTTCCGATACCTCAGTAAGGAATCGTTTAAGACTCTGTACACCTTGTAAGTCAGGCCCATACCTTGTATGCAGCACCAGCTTGGAACCCACACCTGGTCAAGCACATCAAGAATTTAGAGAATGTGCAAAGGTTTGCAACGAGACTAGTCCCGGAGCTAAGGGAAAAGTCCTACGAAGAAAGATAAAGGGAAATCGATCTGACGACACTGGAGAACAGGAGGCATAGGGAAGACATGATAACGATATATAAAATACTGCGGGGAAATGACAAGGTGGACAAAAACAAGATGTTCCAGAGAGGGGACACAGCAACAAGGGGTCATAATTGGAAGTTGAAGGCTCAGATGAGTCAGAGGGATGTTAGGAAGCATTTCTTCCGCCATAGAGTCGTCAGGAATAGTCTGGAAAGTGACGTAGTGGAGGCAGAATCCATACACAGTTTTAAAATGAGGTATGATAAAGCTCATGGAGCAGGGAGAGAGAGAGGGCCTAGTAGCGACCAGTGAAGAGGCAGGGCCAGGAGCTATGAATCAACCCCTGCAACCACAATTATGTAAGTACACACACGCGCGCACACAGTATGGAACCCTTCATAATAACGAGGTGTCGCTCACGTAGGCGCTCCTGCGTGAGCAACACCTCGATGTTGCAGTGTGACTTGCAAAATGAAGGCAGCTTCATCATCCCTGAAGAACCCTCATCAAAACAGTAAACCTATCACATAGTTGCTACTGATACTACATAAGAATATAAAAGAGGAGAAATACTGAAACAGACTTTCTCAAATCCAACCAGAAATATTTGCCCAACCTATTTTTATGCTACCCAAGCAATGAGTTTAATATCCTTTTTACTCATGTGCAAGCTGACTTTTTTTCTACATGCATCACTACTACTACTACCTCCATTAGTATTACATCTACTACACCTCACTCTAAGCCTATATATACCCTCTGTGTTCATGTATAATTTGTAACGGGCTGACAAAGTTCCTGGAGATCGAAACGTTGCCACAATAAAAGGTCACATCAGTTGTACCTGTGTCCTTTTACCTAACAACGACTTGTAAATAGTTCAAGACGGACCGAAACGTCGTCATAACCTCCCCTCTCCTATGTGCGGGTTATCTGTGTGTATCATTCCACTCTGCTTTTGAGTCTTGCTGTCTGTCGAGGTGCCGGCACTTTCCACCCTTTCTAGTTACAAAAAAAGGGCACAATACCGTGACTGGAACAATACAAACACAACCCGCACATATAAAAAAGATAGGAGCTTACGACGACGTTTCGGTCCGACTTGGACCATTTACAAAGTCACAATAACACACACGCCAGGAAGAAGGGGTATTTATAGGCAGGCGGACAATAAATACCCCTTCTTCCTGTCCTGTGTGTTAATGTGACTTTGTAAATGGTCCAAGTCGGACCGAAACGTCGTCGTAAGCTCCTCTCTTTTTTTATATGTGCGGGTTGTGTGTGTATTTCTAGTTACACCCGTAGTGTAGTGGGCTACAGCTATACTAGTATCGCTAGACCACTGGTTCGAGTCTCTCCACTTCAGCTGGACAATTTGTTTTGTCTGAGTAGCTACGTTGATGTAGTGTTGATGCCTCGGGCTCCGTGAAGACCAGAGAGAGAGAACCGAGGTTCGGCTAATGATGGCGCTGTGAAGCTTATGTCATCCATATTCTATTTGCTCGTGGCCAAATATGTCCCACGCGTCTCCAACGGCGTTAGTCTTTTGTTCTGACGGCGTTAGTCTTTTGTTGTGGTGTGTGTACCATGCAAGGCGGGACCTGTTGATGATGGCCCTTGTCCATTAATTATTTGATAAATGAATTCAATTTGAAGGAGTTATTTAGATGATAATATCATGTAGTTATGCGCTTTACGAAGATATATTTGACGGAATAATAGTCATATAAAGGAATTCATTAAATAGCTGGGGAAGATATGCAGAGATGTATATCCAGGTATACCAGGCAAAGCAACAATGTATATACTATTTGCTTAAGTAAACGGCTTTAATTAAATATTATTTAGATTCGAAATGTGTGTGTGTGTGTGTGTGTGTGTGTTTTGTGGTATTTAAAACAAATCATTTAATCAAGAAAAAATAAATTCTTTAAAAAGTTTAATAGGCCTAATATATCTTCCACCAATGTGACTATGTTATTGTGCGCCTTAAACCTCTTCTGAGGACTGTAGAGGATAGTTTATTGTGCACTCTATATGCATCTTGTGGACGGTAGGTAGTGGGAGTGAGCATCGCGCCCTGAGTGTCCTGTGCAAACACTGAAGTTTCTCTTGTCACTGATGGGGTCAGTTGATGGATAAAAACGCTTGTGAATCTATAAAGTACGAGCCAATAGTTTTGATAAATTTCAGTGAATACAAGAGTATTTAGTGTAAAACATCTCACTCAAACTTGTGGCTACGGAGTTGCCAATCAAACACTAGGGATTTCCAACATTGAGTGCTAGTTTTACTTTGATAGAAATGAATACGCTGCCACCCAGTGTAAACAAAAAAAAATGCTAGTATATTTACGAAGGAAAACTTTAGTAGAAATGTGTATTAAGCGACACCTATACATTACGCCCCTGACGGAGGAGTCAGGGGCGACCACAAGTCTCAAAAACTACGGGTACATTCAACCATGAGTGGATTCTTCAGTCCTAAGATTTTTATTACATTAAACTTTTCCTGTGGGCGTTATTGCCATAGTTTAAAAACAAAAACTTTAAAACTGTTACAAATTTAATTTATATTAAATTTGTAATTTTGCTGTAAGGTTCCATTTATGCCAAAATTATGTTCAATTAACATTTGCCAATTTACTTGTGCTATCACGCTTGGTTAGACATATCAGTAATACTTTTAGAAACTACGAAACTAAAACTTTCGACCATGGACAAAAATTATACCGGACATTCTAAGACTGAAGGCCGTATACTGTGTACCACTGACTTTAAAATTATAGCAAAGGCACAAAATAGACTAGAGTTAGGAATTTATAGTCTGTATATTAGTGTATACCTGAACTTACTGATAATGTATCAGCAGTTGGACTGTTTATGTTGTAGTGGTTGTGTCTCCACTGTGTAAGTTATCTTATTTAATGAACCTCGATTGATCTAGTTGTACAGCAGAGGCTCCCATACTTGTGTCGATCGTGTAACCTTTGACGTTTTGTATTATCAGCCGCTGACACTTTTTTGTAGATACGAAAAATAATTTTGTACAAAGAATAACTGAGATAAAGGCATAAAGAAAGAGAAATACTTTGATGCAGTTTTTGGGAATATTACAATGAAATGCAACCTTTTTTTTTTAAATAAAGTTGTCTCAAAATTTAGGAATTTTATTTGTCTTTGAAATACTGACAACAACAAAAATATTTAATAAATTAAACGAAATAAGAAATGAGAAAAACTGCACAATAAATTATGATTACTCGCGAACCCCATGAAAATCCCTTCATGTCTCTCAGTTTGGGACCATTGTGTGTGTGTGTGTGTGTGTGTGTGTGTGTGTGTGTGTGTTGTGTGTGTGGAGTGTGTGTGGAGTGTGTGTGTGTGTGTGTGTGTGTGTGTGTGTGCGCGCGCATGTATGTGTGTGTGTGTTTGTGCTTGTGTACTCACATAGTTGTGGATGCAGGGGTCGATTCATAGCTCTTGGCCCCACCTCTTCACTGGTCGCTACTGGGTCACTCTTTCTGCTCCCTGAGCTTTATCATACCTCTTCTTAAAGCTATGTATGGATCCTGCCTCCACTACATCACTTCCCAGACTATTCCACTTTCTGACAACTCTGTAACTGAAGAAATATTTTCTAACGTCCCTGTGATTCATCTGAGTCTTAAACTACCAACTGCGATCCCTTGTTGCTGTGTCCCATCTCTGGAGCATCCTGTCTGTCCACCATTTCTCTCAGTATTTTATATGTTATCATATCCCCCCTATCCCTCCTGTCCTCCAGCGTCATCAGCTTGATTTCCTTTAATCTCTCCTCGTAGGACATGCCCCTTAGCTCCGGGACTAGTCTTGTTGCAAACCTTTCTCTAGTTTCCTTACATCCTTGGCTAGGTGTGGGTTCCAAAATGGTGCTGCATACTTCAATATAGGCCTAACGTACACGGTGTACAGGGTCCTGAACGACTCCTTATTGAGATGTCGGAATGCTATTCTTAGGTTTGCTAGGCGCCCGTATGCCGCAGCAGTTATTTGTTTGATGTGCGCCTCTGGAGATGTGCCCGGTGTTATACTCACCACAAGATCCTTTTCCTTGAGTGAAGTTTGTAGTCTCTGGCCCCCTAGACTATACTCAGTCTGCGGTCTTCTTTGCCCTGAACCAATCTTCATGACTTTGCACTTGGAGGGGTTAAACTCCAGGAGCCATTTGCTGGACCAGGCCTGCAGCCTGTCCAGATCCCTTTGTAGTTCTGCCTGGTCCTCGTTCGATTAAATTCTTCTCATCAACTTTAAATCATCTGCAAACAGGGACACTTCTGAGTCTATTCCTTCCGTCATGCCGTTCACAAATACCAGAAGCAGCACTGGTCCTAGGACTGACCCCTCTGGAACCCCGCTCGTCACAGGCGCCCATTCTGACACCTCTCTGCTTACCATTACTCGCTGTTGTCTTCCTGACATTTATTCCCTGATCCATTGCAGTGCCTTCCCTGTTATCTCTACCTGATCCTACAGCTTTTGCACTAATCTCCTGTGTGGAACTTTGTCAAACGCCTTCTTACAGACCAAGAAAATGCAATCTCCCCACCCCTCTCTTTCTTGTCTTACTGCTGTCACCCTGTCATAGAACTCCAGTAGGTTTGTGACACAGGCTTTCCCATTCCTGAAACTGTGCTGGCTGTCATTGATTAGCTCGTTCCTTTCTAGATGCTCCACCACTCTTCTCCTGATAATCTTCTCCATGACTTTGCATACTATACATGTCAGTGAGACTGGTCTGTAGTTTAATGACTGCTCTCCTTATTCTCCTGGGTCTTTTGCCTTCTATACTTCTTCCATTCTCTAACGTTAGTATATAAGCGCCAGCCTCCTTGCCTTTGCTCCAGAATCTTCACGGCTACGGTGCTCTTCACACCAACTCCAAGGCTGAGGGACTAATTACCTCATCTTTTGTATATAGTTCTACTGTCTTCAAATTATGTCCTAGAATTTGTATTGGTAAAGACACTGGATGCCGAAACGTCTACAATAAAGATACCCAGATGTTGCACATGTGTCGCAATTTCATCAAGTTTACAATAATTTAATAATAACAAACACAATAAAATATATTTTTTTTTCGTTAAGTTCAGAATGATTTTTGAGAAATTATTGCATTCACAAATTTTCGCTTACCTTATTCGGCAAGAATAGAGTTGCTAAGCCAAAGGGGGTTTTGTGTGTAATTGGCTTGGACTTC